>DWNE01004824.1:0-14696 GCA_018249875.1 Cecropterus toxeus | reverse complement strand
AGACCCAGAACAGAAATCTAAACTCATCATTCATATTTCTGTCTGGCCGGGAATCGAACCCGGGACCCATTGCGCGTGACCGCTCGACCACGCGGGTCGTCAAAATACTTTAATTTAAAGTAAATACTTTAATTTACACTCTTATGCCATAGACAGTTTTTTATCCCATTCTGCGCGTACATGTATGGGGAGATTCTAATATCTAATAAAACGCGTTTTTGAAAGTCATACCCACACTCTTTCGTCATTGAAGAGCTTGTTTTAACCTGCCCCAGAATGAAAAGCCCTAGGGGTGACTTTACATCAGAGTAATGCGAGGCAGTACCTATGAATTTGTATCGAAATAATAATAGGATTATTCGATTTTCGATTTATTTAACATTTCTTTCAATTAAAATTAAGCAATGCTATTTGACATTTTTTTTTATATGCCAAATGAAATGTCTTTATATTTTAAAGCCTACGGCCTTACAACTTGTCAGTTAAAATATGTTTTCTTACAACCCCATTGGATCGGTAAACGATCTCAACCGGCAAGAATCTCAGCGGGATTTTTTCTCTTTGTATAATTTTTTTTTCGCTAATTTTTTACATGGGCACACATCCATAGTTTAGCTACATCGCACATCTCTGACGCCCTTATGCCCTTACAATGCAATGGGTGTATGGTATATCCTGGTAACCACGCCACCGATGTTGGGCCTACCTATCCCCAGGCTTGAGCACCACTTGCGATTGCCCATCGAAAGACACGCTGCCAACTTGCCTCGCGTCTAGATTTAGCTTTATCTGAAACAAGCTCTCTTATCTCATACATTTGGTAGTGTTAAGTGGATGTGTGGGAATGCGTCGGGTACGAAGACTTACTATGATGAACATAGACGAAATAATGTAATAGAATAAAAATAAAATATATAAGATTTGTATACTAATAACATATAAAAACCTGTTTTCTTTTGTACTATATAAAAGAAAAGATAATATTTGAAGCATTGAGAGATCGTTACTAGAAGTAAAATGAATTAAATTTACCCAGAATGTATCTGAGATTCTCGACTAATGACTAATGATTCAGGTAAATTTAGGCTAATTTGCGTGCGATATATATGCTATTATTATTTTTGTCATGAAAAGTGTATGCTGACTGACTCAGACGGATTGCTCCATAATTAGTTCAGGCAAATGGAACCGTATATTATAATATTAACTACACTTTTATTTTACAATTATTGCAATACCCAAACAGGTATCTGTTAAAAAAATGATGTTTTTACTAAAATAAACGTTATCGTTTTAATAGTTGTTGCTTCAATGTTCTCTTTCATTTCGCTTCTATGTCGTATTTTCTTTTATTTTATATATATACATTAAGAGTCTATTTCGTTACTTCGTCTATGGCCAACTTACAATATCTTTAATTTTGATATAGCTACACAAAATATACTAAGTTATACAGTGTTACAGTTAGGACAGACAACATGCTACAGCAAGCGTATCTCAGCGTGCGTTTGTACGTTTCCCATATATACCTATCTCCGTGTTGCAACGCTTGTCGGTTGCGGCCATCGAACGACACCCACATCGCGTTCCGCGCGTCCGGGGACAACGCTATCTAGAATTTTGTATTCAATATTCTTTAGTTGCTTCGAGAAACACGAACCATATACAGATATTTACCAGGTGGTATAATATACGAGAAGCAGTTCTTGCGTTTTGGCGAAAGGGTGTGGTTGCCAGCTCGTTTTCATATGGGGCGACCATCTTAGTCCCTGGGAGCAGCAACGCATCTGTGATTGACTTCAGATATAGCCCCTGTTCTACATGAAGTTCTGTCCATGAGCGGCAGTGACCACATACCATCAAGTATTAAAAAAAAGACACTAAAATTTAAGTAGTTTTCGTTCTATAAATCTGAAAGTAAATAAAGGAACTTATATTTATACCATGGCAAATGTTTAGAGCATTACCATTGCAAATTACTAAAATTAGTAACTTAGTATAAGTAAAATACGGTCTACATTACTTTTGTCGTGACAACGCCTTATAATTCGATGGAGCCGGCTGCACGCACCAAAAAACACGACCCATTTTTTTTACTTCAATCAATTCTTTTCAGTATCTATGTTTACTATATTAACTCTTCCTTGTAACTGAATATGTGAATTGAGTTTAAATACATACCTATTAGTGTTGTATTTTGTGTTTGAGGTACATAATGATCATATTAGATCTCAGGAATAAAAACGCACCCGGGAGTGGTCATAGTGTTACAGATGTCCATGGGTGGTAACATAGATACCGGTGGTACTGATATTATAATCGATATTATGAGTGATTGATTAAGAAATTTCAATAGTTGATTCTTTTGCAACATGGTTCGTATATATGTAAGTGTGAGTGTTTGAGAGATACTGGGAGTATCACTATCATAATTAGAAACTATGACTGATTAAGTGATCAATATCATAAGTTGCTTATTCTGCGACATGCATGGTTCGATGTACTTACATGATTATGTACGTACAGTTTGTTTGCATGTGAACGTCATTCTTTCCGTCAGTATGTCTATATATGTAAATAAGTGTGAGTGAAATATATGTTTAGACGAGTGCGTGTGTGAGCGAGTGTATGTATCTGTGTCCGTGTGTGTGTGGTGGTCACCTTGAGCTCGACGCCGGCGGGCACGACGATGGGGCGGAAGGAGAGCGAGTGCGGGCAGATGGGGGTGACCATGACGGCGGGCACGGACGGGTGGATCATGCTGGCGCCCGCCGCCACCGCGTACGCCGTGCTGCCCGTCGGCGTCGACACGATCAGACCTGAAATCAAATGACGAGCGGTCACCATACGGATCTGACGCGCAATGGCTCCCGGGTTCGATTCCCAGCCAGACAGAAATATGAATGATGAGTTTACATTTCTGTTCTGGGTCTGGATGTTTGTGTATTCGGGTTTGTGTGTCCATGGCACCCACGACACAGGAGAAAATCCTAGTGTGGGGACATGAGTGTAGAAGGCGTGTTTTTAAAACGAAATGAAATGAAATGTCTTTATTTTGCATAGGCCTACGGGGGCACTTACAAGTTGTCAGTTACAATATTTTTTTTTCTTACACTACCATCGGATCGGAACACGACCACAACTGAGAAGATCCGGCAAGAAACTCAGCGGGTTTGTTTTTTTTTGTTTATATAATATCTTTTTTTCTTTCTTTTTTATAACAACTTATTTTTTACATTGCAATAAAATTAGCTCCAGTATCTTGCCTTACCTGCACACGTGCGATTGTATGTGACGGATAAGGTGGCTCTGTGCATATTTAGGTGTGACGTCAGCACTACGCCGTCACTATTGTGGAGTTCGTTAAGGAAGGAGGAATTCAAGGAAGAAACCTCAGTAACCCACTAAGGTTTCTGCCTTGAATGAAAACTACATAAGTACACTGTCCGCACGTAGACCATTTTTCATTCATTCATCTGTTTTAGTCCACATCACCCACTTAACAGTGGGGTTGATTTACTTTAATACTTCCTCTTTACATTGTAATATTTTAATTTATGTAAATGATATTACAGTGTTGTGAAGCAATGTTATAGTACCGAGAGGGGTTTAATACCCCCTTGTGAATTGCCCCGGCAACGAGGGACGCACGAGTAGCGCGTTCAA
Source organism: Cecropterus toxeus (assembly GCA_018249875.1). Lineage (NCBI taxonomy): Eukaryota > Metazoa > Arthropoda > Insecta > Lepidoptera > Hesperiidae > Cecropterus > Cecropterus toxeus. The sequence continues at coordinate 11,030 of DWNE01004824.1, read as the reverse complement.
CCAAATAAACTCTAGTACTCTATAATATTAGTATAGATAATAATTATATAATTAAGTAATCAATGCAGCCCTAATGCGGCCATTTTATTTCGCATATACCAAACTTCAGCTCCTGTACAAACTACGAAGTAAAATTGTTAGCGTGATGCAGAAAGACCTACAGCGCCATCTAGTTGTACTGCAGACAATTGCTTCCGTAACGCAGTTTCGAATTTCAAATCACAAAGCCTATTTCACTTAAAAACGTCACCGATACTAACCGTCACCCTGCACCGATGTTATATGCTTTCCATCCAGGAACAGGTCTATATTGGAGAGGTAGGGCGAAGGTCCTCGGTCCACCACAACTTCGTTCAGCACCAGGATAGTTGTGGGCTTCTTCTTGTCGTTACCGTCGTTGGCCTTCCGTAACACAACGCACTGGAGACGCGAGCGGAGTGTTAAGGCTGCGTGACCTGGAATCAGGGTAATCAGCTTTCCAGTAAATGTTGGAATATTATTGAAAAATTAAAGTTCTATTTTTAAAACAATTACCACATTAACGGAGCTTGTCTAAAGTGCTAAAATAATAACTGAAAGTTATATCTTATCGTCTACTATGGTAATTTGGTGGGTTTTATTCTCCATAGACTTGCAGGATGTGGAAGTAAGTTTTCCTGGTTTACTAAAATGTTATGACATGGGAGACGTTTAAAAGGAAGGTGCATAAAGTGATGTTTTTCAAAGCAATGTGCTTTCATATTTAAAATCCTCATATAGCTATTGGAGGCGTAAGATATAATGTCTAACTTAATCTTAATGCTTTCTTAGACTGGATTTTCACATACAAATACGATACACAAATCTCCAGACCCATAATAGAAAAACTATATTCATCATTCAGTTATCTTTCGTGCCGGGGATCGAGTACGGGGTTTAAGACAATATGTATGACAACTATACCTTCTAATACGTTCATAACTTGATCCTGGAAGTTATTGAATTCGAAGGGCGTGAGGAAGCCCAGCGAACCCAAATGGAATGCCATCACAGGAGGGACGGATTGCTGAAAATGAGAAATATCATTTAAATGAGAAATATCTTTAATTAAGTTCTGGATTTCGTTAGGATATAACCGTACAACTGGGCCTACGACGTCCGTTTATCTATTTGTCTATGTGAATATGCCAATTTTTGATTAGATATGTCTTTTGAACCGTAACAGATAACAAACAGGTATCCATTGAATTTATCGCACGGCGATAATAAAACATACTCAATGCCGACTTAATCTGTGGAAATAATAAAGGATATATGCGGGGTGTTTCTTTAAACGTGCAGTTATTAAGGGGACGCAACATTTATGTTTTAACATTTGTTAGTCTTTTTCTAGCGCTAAATCATCATCCTTTTAATTCGCCAGGAATATATTAACATATTATTATAGTTTCAAACAATTAAGCTTTAAGAAACTCCATAAAACGTGAACACAAAATCTACAAAGTGCAAATTTATTAGTTATATTTTTTGGTTCCTCTTATTCACCGTGCGATATCGTCTTGTCCTACTTAGTATAAGCTCGCTTGGAACAGTGAACTTAACAAAGTATCCGTTCAATCACCTGGAACAGTGAACTAGCATGCAGTAACGTGCCATCGCCACCCAGGCATATAATGAAGTCGATCTTGTCCGTGAGATCGTCGGTGCCAGCCCTGAACGTCATGAGCCTCTCCCGGACCGATGTGAAGTCTCCGTACTCCGCCAGCAACGTGTCGTCCAGAACTGCCGCTTCCACGAAGACTACCATGCTTTTGTCCTGTAATATGAAATACGTATTATAAGGATATTGGACAAAATTTATTAACATCTATAGAAATGAATGTTTGTCTCGTCAACCCATTATTGTCCCATTGTTGGGTCCCTCAATTTTTTTCACGCTCTTTAATGATGGTACTATCAGTAATTTATTAATTGGTGTACATACAGAACAAAACATACCAACCGAATTGATATCCTCCTCCTTTTTGAAGTCGGTTACAAGCATTAAAGTCTAACTAAAATAAAAACTTATACATTTTATTTAACACGCGGTGACGCTAGCCGCCATTTTGTTTGATTTGTGACGTCATAGCGTTAGTAAACATTGTTGTATCCTTCGGTTGTATCGCATAAATGCTCCATAATATACCTCAAATAACTTATGTTTACTAATGAAGCGCTGTCATTTTGATTCTATCAGAATGGCGACTAAGTTTTAGACATTTGAAAAAAATCCAAAATGATGTAGTAATAATGAATTCTAGAATTTAATTTAGTTGTAATTAGTTACTGTTATCGAACTCGGCTAATGCTCATCGAGTTCAAGTTTGGAGAATTGCAATAGAATATTGCGGTCCATGGTTCCATACAATCATCAGTGCATTCGTATGAAATTTTTGGACGATACGAGATATTTATAGGTAATATTAGACTATGTACGGCTATGACCACTTAACGTTGCACTAATAGTAATTCCACCAATACAAACGTCTCTGTACCTATCACACACAAAAAATTGACCTTCAGAATATTTTATGTTAGTTTCTTATCTCTTTACATGAATACAATATGTTCATCGTGTGTTACAATATATTTCTTATTTAACAAGTTTTGAACATAACAACAAAGTAAGATTAAAACCGTTTTTAATTGAAGTCTTAATACAACCATAGACATCATTGTATTTTGCAAAAACGCTTCCAACTCAAATGAGTCTTTAGAGTCTAAAGTTTAGACATCAAAAATGCAACTAGCGTTATTACGAGGAACCAAATATTTGAATGGAATCCTTTCCACGAAGGAGCCCACGCTCCGGTCACGTGTTTCGACTCATAACTGTTTAAACTAGACCACAGGTGATTCAGCTTTATTACCCGACTGCGTCAGACGGAAGGTAATTTTTTTCGAGCGTATGTATGTATGTATGTCCTTTTCTTTGGCACGCGCTACAGCCCAAACGGCTTGACGGATTGTGACGTATGACATATCATTATAATCGTCGCAGTTTGCAGAGTGACATAGGCTAAGTATATAATTTTTAAAAAGGGCGCCTGAATATAAAGGAAAATGATTTTTTCTATCATTATATTACGACAATATGGGTATCAAATGAAAGCTAGTAAATAGATCAATCTATAATTCGTTTTAGGCAGTCGGGTTTCTCGTTTCAATCTTTTTAACGAAGTGACTAGCATTCATTTCAGTATAATATTTATAAACTTAAAGGTCGGTAACTTACATGAACCAGCCAATGTACGAGTTGAACGAAGGGCGCGAGGATTGTCGCGTCGTGGACCTTTTTGATGACCAGCACCGTTAGCGGCGGTTTGTACCACGTTAGCCGCTGTGATGCCGGGTCTTGGATTTGCCTGGAAATATCATTATTATAAGCGCTGCTGTGCTGTTGCCTAGGTATTAAGGAGGCAGACTTATCCTAGGCAATCCAACCTTATGAGGACAAATTGGATGCCACGGATAATAGTTATAGTTTTGCCACAAACATTGGGGAATCATTGTGGCAGAACTAATTATTTTGGCTATTTCAGACGTCCATGGGCGGCTGTAAGTCCAGTCCAGTGACACTCAACGTTACTATTTTGATAACGTAGTTCTAATGATACAAAAACGATGTTAAAAGAATTTTGTATCAGGAACACCCGGCAAGGGTTGAAAATTTACTTAATTTACAATTGCTTCTACGATCAAAATTAACTAAGCTAGTAAGGTTTTCAGATTAAGGGATGAAAGTAAATTATAAAAATCGTAGGTAATACAAAAATAACTGAATATTATTATTTTTAACTCAAATTCTTTAAAAACTACAGCCTTAGTGATAAAGCAGAAAAAAGTGGCAGTGGTTTTTCTAAGTCGAACTACATATCGGTATATGGTTTGAAAGGAAAGGTACCACCGACATACCTATATGTAGCGTGAGACAGCTCTTGCGATTAGGTTTAAGGGTGTGATAGCCGACTTACTTGCATTTGAGGCGACCGTAGAACCACTGTTCTGTATAAAGTTACTTACAGATGTCCATGGACCGCAGTGAACATTTACCGCATGGTGGATTGCACGTTTATTACTTTCAAAAAATACACGAGAATACACTTACATGACCATCGCCGAGTTCTTCATTATCCTGCCGCATGGTCCGAACTGTTGTATGGGCGACGGCGCGTTCAGAGACCTAGTCCGTCTGTAACAAACGAAACAAATAATTGTATTACATAAGAAATACTTCATAAGATATCATGATATTCCTATAAGTATAAATTATAATACCTGTAAACTATAATGCCTGAAGTGGAGGGGACGTTTCGAGGGCCGACTGACATTTTTTTTTATTTTATAAATATGAAGTAGCAAACGAGTAAGCAGTCCACCTGATGATAAGTTCAATCGCATCTTAGGTGGCACTGGTGCGGTATAATGTACAAAAAGGAGGTTTTTGTTGCAGCTGGCTTTGAAACATTCTTTCGTAAGAGGATTGGGGTTGGGGGCGGCTAACTTAACTTATACCGCGGTAGTGAGAACTCGCGTCTTTATATCCTTGGTACTCATATTGCATAAAGATGTGAATAGCTTTGTTTAGGAATCTTTTGAATAACCTGCAGGGCTTCCGGCTTTTTATTTTTAAATCTTTGTAAGCCAATAGGCTTACATTGTAAATAACTAATAACCCACATAAAAATACATATAATAGGTACAAAAATATCAGTCACGCTGACTGACAGATACCGCATACCTTAAATCGTTGCTTCTAGAAGTATAGAAAATTTCAGGAGAAAATATAAAAAAAATATTAAAGAGGTTTAATGTGATCCCACATCAATAACTCAAAAAATTACACTATAATGAAAATATGTATGGAAGGTTCTACAAGAACTTGTTTTTCAAAGTTTTCACGAATATATATATAATAATATATCATACTATGAAAAAAAATAGAAGCATTTTTAAAAAGAAAAATGCTCAACGAATACAATTAACTGGTCAACATACGAAAAAGAAAACTAATAGTAAATAATAAATACCTGAACGCATTTTCAACAAACGACGTCTACGTCCAGCGCGCACAGTTAACACTTTGCCCTGACAGTTTAAATAAATTACTATTCACAATGAATACGTTAAATCTAACCAGGTCGTTTCAGTGTTAAATATTTCACTGATTTCCAATCTTTATTAATGAAATTTTCATCTTTTCAATGCATTTTCAGTTTTTAGGAAGAACAACTCATCTGTAATCAACTTTTTAATCGACTTCAAAAAGAAGGTGGTTCTCGTCTGTATTTTTTTCATCAAATCAAAACATTTTCGCTGTCGATAATAATTATAATAAAATTGTTTAATACAAACAAAGCGTTCCTATTCTACCGCCACAAATAGGCGAAATTAAGTAACTAGTAGCAATTAAATTTGCAGTGGAGTATGCGGTCCTTCTCATGGTAAAAGGCTGCGCACATGTATATCTGTATATTTAGACCCAGCGTGAACTTCAGCGTGATCTTTTAGTGAACTCTTGAATGGTCCTTTTTAAAGTTTCAAGTTTTTAAGTAGAGTAACGCATCTGTGATCATCTTCTGGTTGTAATTGAAGTAGCAATGGAGTATGGAGTCTATCGGAAGGGCAGCTGTTTTATTGTACATCTGTTAACAGCCCCAAAGTGAACCTCTAGTCTTTCCCGAAGGGCGGCTAGAGGAGCGTTGCTATCTAAGAATTGAGTCGGTACACATAATGTGTCTCTTACTAACCATATTCTCCTTATGAAAAAAAAAAGTTTTTTTTTTTTATCAGATTAAACTAGCAAACGAGCAGTAACCGTTTACCATCAGGTGGACTGTATCCACCTGAGGGTAAATGGTTACTGTCGCCCATGGACATCTGTGAACAACTTCATATAGAACAGGGGTACTATCTGAAGTTGATCACAGATGCGTTGCTACTCCCGAGGACTGAGATGGTCGCCTCATATATAAGTGAGTTGTTGAACATACTTTAAATAGAGCTATTATTTAAGTTAAGTCATAAAGCAAAAAGGTGTATGTCTTAATTTAAATGCACACGTAACTTTTTAACAAACGTTTGCACAAATGTTTTTGTACTTAACCGATATATGTATATTCAAACAAGTACCTACGAATTATAAAAACTTCGGAACAAAAAATACACGACGTCATCACTGCAGCTTGCGTACTTATACTATATGTTATTATCTTTTTGTGTTGTAGAATTGTATCTATTTATACAATTCCACAACAAAAAAGAAACTTTATTTGAGGATCTTTATCGCTACAAGAATAAAGTAAGATAATTTAAATAAAATTTTACGCTCATATTATATTAATACTTTACTTAGTTCCGCTCGTAGATTTATTTAATAATATTTAACATTAATTTACTTTGTTACTTATAATTAAATACATAATTATCCTCGTTTACATTGTTAGCTTACTGATTTTACATTTAAAAAAAAACATTAATATCCTCATAAAATTTATTAAAATTCTTAGTATCTTATACATAAATCAAGTTGTAGTTCACAATCGGATAACTGAATTGCCCAAGCATGGTATTCGTACGTGTAGTCATTTGCATTGACCCCGCGACCTCAACACAAAGTACTGTAAGGTATATATGTATATATATACCTATAGCGGACGTAACGAACGAATTGTTCTGGAGGTACAAATTTTCGTGGATAGTATACCAACGTTTATGTTAATACTAGCTGTACAGTTTCACCCGCGTTTATTACAGAGCAATGTAATAAAAAAAACATAGCGTGATGTTATGTAGCCTAAAGCCTTCCACGATACATTTGCTATTCACAAAGATATTTTCAGTTCGAACCAGTAGTTCCTGAGATTAGCGCGTTCAACCAAACTCTACTGCTTTATAATTTTATAGTATATATAGTATAGGAGTATAGATTATAATAGTAGCGTTAACATGTTCAGTGCTTTTTTGTTCTCGATGGGCAAACCTTCAAAAGATACCCGACGCCGTGGGAGCGATGCCAGGTTACGCGGGATTTTTTTATCGCACTAAAACCCTCTTTGGTGGCCGTCCTCAGCGCTGTGTAGAGGACTCCGGGATCTCCAAAGAACCCAACCGAAGTCCTCCAAGCGCAATGTCCCTTTCGGGCGCTTTTCCGGTAAGCATAACGCTCACCGTATCTCCTTCTCTTCGTTTATATTTGAAAGGTGTGGCATGAAAGGTACAGACACTCGGTCTACCCGCGCACACCTCACAGTTGACAGAATCGTCTAACTTCAGACTCCAGCTCCATCCTGAATAAAGCTACGCCCTGTGTCCTCAATACGAGTATTGCCTTTCCTCAAAATAGTTATTGACTATGTTTTTGCCCATAAATATATGTAAATGCCAATGTACCCACGTAATGTACATTGCATCTTTAAGTTTAAAACATACTTTACAATATTTACAATGTATTTTAAAATGATGAGCGAAAACGTTGACAATTTTATTAGGTAACGAAATAAGGTATAAAATAACTCGTGTTAGAGGCACTGGAGAGGGTTAAACGTCGTCGGGACCGCGAACGAGTAGGTACTATTCGTGTAGAGTCCAACAAAGGTCCAACAAGAGTGGTAGTAGTCCGACATATTCTTCTCGTTGCTCCAAAAACGGCACAGTTTGGGGAGCAACAAAAGAAAATGGTAACGTAAAAAAAGGTTAAACACTATATCATATATCAGGTATCGTGTAAGTAAAATCTATTTTTGAGTTACATAATAATAATATTTCACAACAATCTCGTTGATTACTTGTTTATACTCCGTAAAAACTTAATTAGTAGGTATGTCATTTTTAGCGAGTATCTTATAGAGATGATAATAAAACAAAAACTTTTCTTATCCGAGAATAATTTTGAATCTTTTAGTTTATTTTAGTACATCTATACTATGAATAAATTATGAAATCTCGAAGTTAAGTAAAAAGTTAAATTAAATATAATTTTAACTACAGTTACTATTACTATTATTCTACTACTTTAAACGTTATTAAACATCGCAAGAACTTACTACGTACCTCCTATTTTGTGGCTTAAAAATCCCGACAAAGAGGCTCTACATGACTTACAATCAATTTTTTAAGCTTTTAGATAAAAATAAAGTGAACACGAATCATTAATTCATAAAATTACAAATAAGGGGACATCTTTCAATTTTATTAGACATGGGGCAGGAGGGAGTAGAGGAATGCACCAAATCTCACGTATAGGGGGGATGGTGTCCCGACATAATATCACGTATTTCTTATTTTGCGAGAAACCATGTAAAATTGCGATAAAACAATTATAACAAAAATAAAAATAAATGAAGTAAGTAAAACATGTTTTTCTCCTAATTATGAGTAATCTCAATTACCAATATTGAGTGGAGGGAGTTGGGACAAATATCACTCTAACTTACCACGAAAAGAGCGGAAATCAAGGCGTTAAGAAGACGGATTATCGCCAAAATCACGTCACGTACCTAATAAAGCTTCTAACGGCAATAAATAACATACCAGTTATTTACAAACTAGAAAAGACTATTAACTACCGGATCTACTAGGAGTCATTGAATGAGTACCTTAGCACCGCTGGTACCAGCTTATATACCACAAGTAGGTACTTTAATTTCTACTATGTGTACACTTTAACTAGTATCGTGTTTTTATCTAGGTGTTAAGTGTTAACCGCAAGTAAGTACACGTTTAGTAAGTGTCAGAGAAAGAATAAAACTGGCTAAGTGCGATTCGGGCTCCCGCACCAAAGGTTCCGAACCATTATCTATAAAAAAGAGCAAAAAAATAACATGTTAATTGGGCTCGCGCGCGAAGGGTTCATCGCAGTTCAGGGCGCGGGAATCATCTATAAAAAAGAGCAAAAAAAAAACTCTTTACTTTTGCACGTGAGTCCAACCCCCCCCCCCCCTCCACTTGTAGTATTTAAGAACCCTCTTATAGTTTTCATGTATTAATTCAGTCAGTTTTCAATCATTATTTGCTAAAAAAATTACGCTACGAGATATTCTTCACACCTCTCCGTGACCGAACGTTTGGAGAATCCCCCCCTCATGGGGGGGGATCACGTGGTTTGGGTAGGACCTAATCTGATATGGCGTTCTATTATAGTAAGAACAACGTTTTACAACATGTGCATATATTATTTAATATCATGTTATATTGTGTGATTTAAATTAGGTAGTCTGTGCTGGCATGGACGTGATTTTTTTTATTTTTCTTACTTTTTTATTCATTTATTCGTTTATTCACATTCACGCATTTGTTTAAATTTGATCTCGTTCATAAAAATGATTTACAAAACTACATTAATAAATGGGAAATTGATTATTCATTTTTTATTTCTTTAATAAATTGACAATTAATTATTCATTTCCGAAATTAAAATACGGTTAGTCCGAATAAAAAAATAATAATTGTCATTACAATTTGTTCAATTATTATATTAATTATGAAATGTTTGAATAAAATGTGAAGTTATTCAGAAACTTTATTGTTTTTACGAGCAATTTATTCACAAGTTTAAAATTTAAATGTTTCATAGAAATTGTTTTATTTTCGACTAATCGTCTTTTAATAATAATTATGAGATACAAGTCGATAATAAATATAGTGTACCAATATTAAAAGTAATCCTTTTGTGTAAATAATAATAATTAATACATAATTTGATTGAAATTGAATATTGTGTTGCAAGAACAAAAATACTTTTGTTTAATATAATAGTCTTCTGTCTGTTACACTTAGTCGAAAATACCAGCGAAAATAAAACAGCTCACTTATTTGTTGAAAAGGATCCAAGAGCTCAATTTCTACATCGAGCTATGAGGTCATTGCCATTAAAGGCGTGTGAGATGGTTAAGCTTTGTGCAATGTCGAAACGATGCTAAGTGAGTGCGATATGCTATGAAAATGCTATAGCTACACCGGTCGCAATCCTGAGCTCACACCCGTAGCTCAAATCCCCAGCTCACATTTATCCATATAAAAATACGGCTACCAGACCTTAACTGTCCTTTATGGTGTTTTACTTTAGATATGTGAGCTAAAAGCTATTCTAAACAAGCTATCTACAAAAAAATATAGTTACAACAGTTGCTATCTCTAGCTCGCATTCGTAGCTCCAATCCCTAGCTCACATTTCTCCATATAAAACATGGTATATTTATCAGAGCCTACGCTGTCCTTTTAGTGCTTTCTCATTAGATTTGTGAGCTCAAAGCTAAGCTAAGCGAAAAGTTGTCCTATGAAAATGCTATAGTTACACCGGTGGCGATACTTAGCTCACATCCGTAGCTCCAATTTTCAGCTCACATTTCTCCGTATAAACTAAAACAGCGTAGCTTAAATCTGGTTATAGAAATCTTGAAATATTATGAGTGAACTTGACTTATATAATAAAGCTTATCTTTCTCACACGTCTAATGTAGAAAACATTTGGGACATATATTATCGTCGAGAATTGATTAAATAAATCTTCTAAATGTAAATTCAGATTTAACTTGATTCAGATTGAATGTCAAGTGTATTTCCAAAAATGATAAGTTTCTTTGAATATTTTAAAATCTGCTTCAGACTAATTTATTCGTTTATTCGGTCATAATTGATCATTGCGTTATATTCCAAATATATATAAAATAGAAATCAATTATTGCTTCTTTTCTAAAAAATCTTAAAAGTAAGAAGCAGGTTTTATAAAGATAACTATCTTATTTGTGATGTGAATAATTTATAGTCAAAGATACATATTGTATGCACAAGGAGATAGTGTATATGGAAATGTTTATTACTGGCAGTATATTCCGTGAATTTGGTGAACGACTTTGATCTTTGAGATTTTTCTTCCCCCCCCCCCCCCCCCCCCCCTTCCCCCTTTTTCTATATTTACAGAAACCATTTAATGTTTTTTTTTTTTTCCCCCCCCTTTTTTTTTTTTCTTCTTTTAGTTTTTTTTTTTTTTTTTTAATAAAATTTTTTTT
>DWNE01004823.1:0-14699 GCA_018249875.1 Cecropterus toxeus | reverse complement strand
AACCCCTGTTCTATATGAAGTTGCTTACAAATGTCCATGGGCAGCAGTAACCACTTACCATCAGGTGGGCTGCTTGTAACTATTACTTTTTCTGTCAATACAACAATAAAACAAATAGTTGTGTGGACTCCCGATTTGATCGATCTAACCTCACTTGAAACTAATTAGCGACTCCCTGACTTCAGGTAGTTAGTGTGGCAAAAGAAAAACCACAAGTCACGGCTTTGCATGCATTACCGCATAATTCAAAGTTCATCAATTTTAAGTTAAAAAAGACTTTTTTCTAAAATAAGGCATATAATTGAAGAATAGATGCTGTAACTACACCGTGGTTAATGACCTTAAGTATATTGTATTGATTGAACGCAATTCATTAAAAAGATAAAAACAAAGATTATAAATATACTTTGCTTTTTTGTAAGATTTGTGTTATTACTCATTCCATGCGAAGTGTGATAGAGGAAAGACCACAACCGCAATAAAGTCATTAGGGTTCCACCTTTGAATTTCCTACCATTAACAAATTATTACGACAATAGTATGAATCATTTTGTCCAGTATTTATAAATACTTAGTATTTTAATCTTGTGTTTGTATGAATCGTTGTGCAATTTAAGCGTATTGGGAATCCGTTAAAGGCTTACTTGTGGCAGATCATGTAAACTTATACCTACCAAGTCCTCCGAATTTGATTAAGTACTAGTTACGAGCAACTCTAATAATCAAATATAAAAATAGTATAGTATATATTATTATTATGTCTTTTCAGCTTAAGAGTAGGAGTTTGAGCGACCCCTGGATACAGATGCGCGCTGCTCTGGATGCCTTCCCTACAGAATATCTGGATTCTCTTAACAGGTTCCCTAGGTTTATTGCAGACGTTATTTTCTACTGAATCTTTATGGCCTTAGTAGTCGTTTTTTCTAGCCAAAACAAGGTGGCAAATTAGCATGCAGCCCAGCTCAATGGCCAGCGGTCACGTCGCCCATCTGCAATGAACTTCAAATAGAATTGGAGTTGTACTTGAGGCTACGGGTGCGTACGCTTTAGTCCAAAGTCTAAGCGTCTTAAAACTGTAGCGGTATTATTGTTATAAGGTAAAAATAGGCAGTGTCTATCCTGTGACAGTATATCTGTGTGTCCTATCAGTGACACTTGTAACAAAACACCAAACGGACAGTAGGTATCATTTAATTATTTATCTCATTCAGATAATTGACTAAAGCTTTAAGGAAGGAATTAAGGAGATTCAGTAGGTACGCATAGGCGACTAAAGAATCAAAAGCATAGGAGCACTTCTTTGTTTTATCAAGAAATTTCTGAATATATAATTTTAGACTCTTAGCATAGACTGGTAAAATAATTTAGTCACTTGCCTAAGCTCTTTTTCGCCGACCACTGCTGTTGGACTGTCCCACTCATAAAGGTATACTCATGACTGCAGAGTTATTCCAGTTTCCAGAACACATCAATAGAAATCACACCGGTCGTGGAGTTCGATGACCGCCGTCTCCGGTACAACGAAGAACTCCGGCTGAAGATGGAGAGGTTTTTTGAAGAGGAGTGCCGCGTGTTCACACCAGAGGACCCCGGCGCGTTGGCGTTAGAGGAAGCTTTGCAGGATCTTGATTTAAAGGTATTGAGCTATATTAAGAGTTCATTCACCAGAAGTTTAGACCAGGTGGTTGAAACAATGTAGTGTGACCGGGGAAGTACCTCCGCCATACCTATTTCTAGCGTGAAGCAGTTCTTACTCAGTGGAAGGGTGGGTTGCTGGCTAACTTATATATGAGGCGACCATCTCAGTCCTCGGGAGTAGCAACGCATCTGTGATCGATTATAGACAGTTCTATATAAAGTTGCTTACAGAAGTCAATGGACGGTAGTAACTACTTACCATCAGGTGGACTGTACTCTAGATTGCTACTTCATTCTTATAAAAAAAATCTGCTACAATTATTAAAACCTACTTTATCTTGGATTGTTTTATTTGCAGGACACGGATTTGGACAGCAGTACTGTATAATATTCCGAGCAACCGTCTTTTCCTTCTACATTGAACAACATAGTATTAGATTGATAGTTACTGATACAAATGTTAACCAAGGTTGAATTTTAGGACTTTTTTGAAAGACTTTTTCTTACTTTTTTGCTTACACTGAATGCTCGCCAGTAGCTACAAGACAAAAAAAAGTAGTTTTTCAGTGTGTCGAATTTTTTTTAATTTTGATCCTTAATTTGCGCAGTATTGTATGCCAGATAAATTCTAACTCAAATTTACATTTTATATTTTCCAAAAGCTTACACATTACGCTCTGGTTGATGATATACGTTGTAAAATTTAAACCCTAAAAGGTTGTAATATTAAGAAATAAAAATAAAACAAATATATTGTGTAAAATGTAGTTTAATGGGAATGATTTCCAACATCACAACAACGGTTTAACTTTATTGCAGCATGCGCCATCACAATATTATAACTCACATTAATATAATTTACAATACTTAATTGTCAGCAATATAGTGTATTTAAGTAACGTTCCTAATTTTCGACTCAGGTGGTATTTTATGTAATAACACTTTTATCCCATACAGCCCCTTAGGGTACGAACTTTCAAAAATTATTTCTTAATGCTTATATGTCTCATTTAATTATTTTGTGATTAAAATTTTATTCTTACTGATTCACCAGTTTTACTGCGTGCTCCCTGACATTCAGTATTTGATTTTTTCCTGCTAAACTTTATAGCTGATTCATTAGAAATAAACTTCACATACAAACAGTATTTAGCTGCATCGCAATGTCAATTTTTGTAACATTATAACTTCCTATCAGAAATCTAAATGTTAATCACAGACAATTTACTAAGGAATACAACGTCTTTTAATTATGTACCCATTATATGAGTTAACCAAATAATAATAGCATGAACGCTGTTGATATTAGATTTTTTTATAAAGTTGTCAATGTAAACACACTATTTTGCTGACAAAAAAAAAAACAATACAAAATAAACATTATTGCACATATACTATATTTTTGGAATTGCTGTGAGATTCACAAGCTTATATAATAAACTCATACAATATTAAAATAAACGAACAAATTCGAATAACATTATTTTTTGGATTGAATCACAATATTCAGTCTGTTATACTATACGTATCAACATTATACAGGATTGACGAACTTGAACAGTTAAAAAATATTTTATTTGAAATTATTGACATTTAAAAAAGACAGTGGCGTTCTAATGAAACATAATCATACCTTTTCAGACAAAACAAAAAAATCGTCCCAATTTTCACTTATAAAAAATACAATAATTTTGATTTGATTTTAAAATATAACTCCGTTAAAATAATGGCAAATTGTTTTTAAATTTTACGCTTAGACGTCAATAATTTGTCCAAGTTGGTCCATCCTGTATTATCTATACCATTACCGATTTTTATAATAAAAAAGATAGAATTCCCGCCAGAAATACCCAGGAACCGCGTTTGTTGGAACATTTCGATTTATTTTGTTCACTGCAACCTGCAGTTAGTATAATTAAAAAATTCTTATATTTTAGCAAAAAATATAAAAAAGCTGGCAAACATTGGCAGTGCAGATTTCGTTTACATTGCGGTGGAAAACAGAATACAGATGCATATTGTGTTTGCCTATGATAACAACAAACACGATTATGAACATCAATTTTATGTAATCTCGATCGATTTACGACAAACGTATAAATTGATAAATGATTAAGTTGTGTAGATAGTGGTATATCCATAAATTGAGGGTATTTGTGTGTTTTATTATAAGCAATTAAGATTTGCAAATGTGATAAATTTATACACAGTATTGCAGTGAACAAAGCAACTTATAATACGGTGCTATGATGCATTCTCTATCTATATTCCATAGTAAGGTTGAACATATAAAGCGTTTGGTTTCGTCTACGTACTGCTGGATACTGTATAACACTAACTTAGATTACAGGGGTGACCAGAAGGACAGAACGATTGAGATTACGGAATAAATAAAGCTACTTCTCGTTGTTTTATTATGTAATAAGTATTATACTGAGAATGCTAAGACTGTGAGGACAAGTTTTTTATTGGGTCATATTTTGTGAGTGACAAGTAAAGCCGTAATATTCAATTATATTTTATATTCAATTTTGGCATTTTTAACAGCGGATTTTATATCCAATTGTAGATTTCACTTTAAAAATATTACTTGAAAAGTGTTCACGTTTTCATTAAAATATTACATCACCTAATTTTAAAACGCTACATATGATGTATAAAAAGTCGAACCGCGCAAAACCATTTATTTTTAATACAGAGAAGTAGGCAAACGCACGCAATCTATTCTGCCTTACAATCCCGGTCAGGTCTTTACACTAGCCTTAAAATACTTATACGATAGAAAAATATTGCCAATCAATAAAATATCTTGGTAACATACACTTAGCGATTAGAAATACATTGGCAAAATAATAATAAACATTCGCTGCCCTAATTCATGGACGTGCTTATAAAAAGGCGACCTTAACCTAAAATATATTATTACTTTAATATAAAGTAAAACGTTCTTCACAAGATCATAGTGAAACTAGACGTTTCTTTGGATGCGAGACGATTTTGTATCATTTTCACCTTCCCCTTAAATGAGAATAAAAATAACGAAATTCCTGGTTTTCACGATTTTGCGTGCTGTACGCCATATCACCATCACTTAGCTTTATATAAATTAACAAATAAATAATTCAAGTCGGATTTCTATGCAGCTTTATGCTCAAACCGCGTTTGTAAACAAATAATATGTATATTGTTTAGCTACAACATTTTTATGAAAGAAATAGCATACTGATAATGATATTTTTCTCATAAAAAAATACAATATGATATTGTTAGTACCATGTTGTCATAGCTCGAATAAATTAATATTTAAGTTGCGGCGCAAATTGTCTTGTAAATATTTATGTTAGCAAAAAAGTTTTAGCGTTACCTATGTCATATAATTTGCTGACGGTATTTTTAAAACTCTAATTCCGAATTAAATATTTGAATTTACAATGAATTTTATAGTAAAGCGATGATGATAGGAATATAATCATATTATTATTATAATATTATTACAAAAGAAGTAATAATGTTGCAAGTTTAAAACAGTTATGCAAATTATCTTTGAATAAAGATTGCATTTTTGAGTAATAAATAAATTGGAATGCAAGTATTGCTTTCATATTGCATGTTAATTTTATTATTTTATTGCTTATCATTATGAAAAACCATTTGGTTACAACTATCGCGCCATTCAGTAAAAAAAACAAAGCTTACACACAAATGTAATCTATATAACAATTATCACTTTTAAGAAGAAATACAAAAGACGTGGGAGACGGAATAACATGAACTTCATACCGTTATCATTATTATGTACATACATGTTCCATTTCAATAACATGTCCAATTGCGACTCAAGGGAAGAATTTTGATGGATATTTTGCCGGAATGATATTGATTTGATTAGTAAAATATTAATAGACATCATTAAAAAGCTTTTTAACAGATGACGACCACAACCCAAGATGGGTATATCTTTCTTCGAAGTTTTGTGTTACTTCTTTGAAACGGTGAACGTTCGGAAACCTACGTATAAAATAACACCAAGTATTTGGCTACGGTTCAGTACCTACCTACTACAGTTAATAACCGAATAGAATTAATGTAAAAGACAAAACCAAAGGTCTGTGAAACATGCAAAGATAAATATAAAATTTAAAAAAAGCTTTTAACAATGTAAGAAAGCAGTTTTAGTAAGCTGCCAATTATCATAATATTATCTGATCCAAGTGTCTATTGCCTAGTGATTCAAATGTCAATTTTAAAGACGAAAGTGGACATCTGTTCTAGTCTGTGCATTTGTACTCTTTATTTTCTGACGAATGCACTCACGACAGAGGCGTAGCAGCCGGCAAAGGTTCGGTATGTTTAGAGGCAGCAAAATTTCGAAATAGGAGTCACGACGACAATTTTGCATCTGCAATATTTTTATTTTTTGCCGACAATTAGTTCCCTTGGGGATTCATGTTCTACCCAAATCGGCTACGCTACGCCACTGTCTTACCACACGTACCTCTAATATTGCCTCGTGGATGTACAAACGTTACTTAATAAAGCCAATATATTCACAGTTGTTTAATAGTATAAAGAATTTTAGATGTTAGCAACATTTTTGTCAAACTGTACCTGTTAATAACTGATTGCGTTGAGTCACCCCTCACCAGTCTTGACTCTCGCTACTCGCCGAACCACTACGCTAGCGTACAAAATGTCTACACGAACAATTCTTACATACTAACCGTTCATATCATATTTAGTCTAGCTGTTTTTAACATGCACTACATTGTATCGATACTGGCAAGTAATGTGGAAAAAAAACGATTATCGGTAAATTAAAAAAATGAATTTTTTATACATTTTAGAAAACACATAATTAAAACATATATATAAAAAACTGAACTGTTCCTTGTAATTTCTTGAATTAACTCAAGAATTGCGAATCGGAACGTAACGTTCAATATATATTTTTCAGTTTTTCTAAAAATAATAGTATGAACTCTATCATTACGGGCATATTATTTATTTTCTTTTTGTTGCATGTTAAAAATCAATTTTAACAATAAATAATTAATTGCCACTATCGATTTGAATACAATGGTGCACTAAAATTCATACTCAGCGGGACTCAATAATGACAACAATATCTACAAATACAAAACAATAAGGGAAAGAAAAGATTTAAGATTGCTGATTCCATTTCATTTTATGAACCAATGAACAAATAAAACAATATCATTTACTTTTTCGACCTTACCTCGCTCCAATAATAACTATATTTCAAATAAGCAAAATCCATTCCCCTCTCGCTCGATCGCAAATTTCGATACCATTCATTTATTAATACAAGTTACATCTTTGTACATCTCAAATAACCTTAAAGACAGACGTTATATAAAAGAAAGTTAATTCATTCATTATGATAGGGAAGAGACAAAACGATCAACAGTCTTGACCATTCGTGAACAACATGCATCTACGCTACGCCAACGGTTAGTGTCATCTCATACAAAAATAAGTTAACTTATATATACTATATCCTATAATTAGTCGTGTCTTAGAATATAATGTGATGATTAGCAGGTTTTCGTGTCGTTTTGGACTTCCTTGGTAATAGTGCAGAAATAAAAATATCGATAAATAGATTGTTAAATATAGTTATCAATATTTATATAGCAAAAGACTGCATACAGACTTTTAGCATACATTATGCAGTTTACAAAGTTTTTGGGCTTATTGATATGCCTTGCGTTAATGTCTTTTACTCTAAATTTTATTTTTGTTTTATTCATATTCAAGTACAAACGAGCTTACGCTCCATCTGATGATAAGTGGTTACTGCGGCCCATGGACATCTATAAGCAACTTCATAAAGAACAGGTGTTCTATTTGAATTCAATCACAGATGGATTGCCATTCAAAGGACTGAGAGCATAGAGAGAGTAGCATTAAAACATTAGTCAATTCATTATACTACATTGTGCTACATATAACGGAGCACGTTAAATGTGTGTTTAAACAGAGTATTTGTTATTTCTATCCGTATCACCAATAAAGTCCAAAACGAATCAACATAGTCTGCGTACAAGTAATATATACATATAAAGTGCAGCAACTGTAGCGGTACAAGCACTAAACAGCACGGACAGACGAAACACTTAATTGACACGATAGCACGAGCTGCGACAGACGGACAGTTAACGATAATTGCGGATATATATATACACATATGTACATACATCTCTTAAACTATTCGTTTCGCAAGCACAACGCGATTAGGAATATCAGTTTTTGAAGCTTATGGCTGGCGGTGTTTGAAGCAGTAGAATCTGTATAATTAGTATGTTGTACTGAAACACATGCGCAGAATATACTAACAAAAAACCCTATTTAAATTTAAATTTAGCCGTTTGCCCGCGACATTGCAGGGGCAGACTGTAATACAAACAATAAACTCCTATTGTAATTCCTACTAAACCCCTTAGGGGTCCTTCCCTATGGGGTTAAATAGGAATTTAAGATATTCATATCCTAAATCTCTTTCTTAGTGGATGCCTGCATCATTAGATGAACTTATTCTCCAGATTTCTTAGTTCTACCTTTAGTTGTTTTCATTCTGCGATGATTAATGAAAAGTGAATACCCTTATGCTTTTATATATGTATATTATAGATAATGTATTTTGAAATTATGAATAAGAAAATACACAATTCGATGAACTTTTATGACGTTATGTCAACCAAAAAACGATTGTGCAATTTTATGTTGAATCTTTTAAGAATGCTAATAACAAAGTATTTATGTGTTAATAATTAAAAGATGTCGCATTTTTCTTTAAATAGTAATACATCTTATTTTATTAATCCAAATTACAAAAAAATATAGTTTGTATACCTGAATAAGTTGAAAAATAGGTAAACAAATTATTTCTTCACCTAACATTTTTTCATACACAGTAAATCAAAAAAATGCACCGTAGTACGTACTCACGATTCAAATACCACCAGCCAATGAGCCTACGAATACATAGAATATACATAGCTACGTAGTGAATACACAGAAAGGCAATGAGGCTTCGGAAAGAGGAAGTGGCGAAGTAGCTCGCATCGTTAGGACAAGCCGAGGATCATAATTGACAAGTTATTTAAAAATTTTAAAAAGTTTTATACTTAAGTAGCATTTTTTTATTATTAATATGAAGAAGAAAACGAGCAAGCAGCCTACCTGATGGCAAGTTGCCACCGCCGGCCATGGACATCTGTAAGCAACTTCATATAGAAGAGGGGAATTTGATCACAGATGTGTTGCTACTCCCGAGGACTGGGATGGTCGCCTCATATAAAAGTGAGCCAACTTATTAAGTTTAAGTGAGCCAAGTGGGTAAGTTCCACTTTCTAATCATTGAATTCGCAGTTTTATAGATACATCGAATACAGATGACATTTGTTACGAACCCTAAGTGAAATGGAGGTGGACTTTACTTATTATGTAAAATTATTTTTATACTAAAAATATTTTAAAGATTAAAATAAATACAGTTATATATCATGAAAAATGTGCTCAAATATTCTCAAAACATACCATCATTCCTAACGATGCAAGCCAGGAAGGGGAAGGAAGATTTAAGATTTTATATATGTATATATCTATATATTTCATATTATAATCTCTTTAGTTTCTAAGGCTCCCCTGATATGCTTACACGTTGCGTATAAAAATAAACCACTCTACAACCAACAACAACTTTTAAATCTCATTCGTAATACTTACCTAGGATGGGTCTTATTACCAATAAGTCATGACTAATGCTTTCAAACTGACTAAATAGTCATACATTTCTTTGAAAATAATGTATTTTTAAAGCTATGTTATATGCTTAATACAAACATATAGCATAGCGTGAAAAATTGATCAACAAACTCGTTTAAAATTGTTTGACATAACTTTTTGGGTGGAAGTAAATTTTTCAGACGCGCATTTTTTTTCAGACCATATTATGTTCGTTCTCCGTAAAGTCTATGCGAAACAAATGTTTGATAGAAATAAGTTTATCTAAACTTCGTGTATTCCTTGTTTGAAAATAGACCTCATTAGTCATGACTTATGACTAATCAGAATAAGAACCCGCTTATATTTTCGTGCATCATTGCCTTCTAGTGCCACGAAAGCTACCAATTCAACGTGAATTTATGTATATGAATATCAACTACCATATTGTCATCTGGTAACACTATAATAGCCTTTTATAATCAATTAATAAGCAGTGTTGATACTGACTACACAGAATCGAAGCGCTGTGTTAGTCAAAGCTGTCACTGACAAATCAGGCTAAATATATTAATACTAGGGGTGTGCGAATATGATTCGAATAGAACATTAATATTTGATTCGGAACGGAAATCTGTAAGTTCAAATTAATTGACGACCCGCGTGGCGGAGCGGTCACCATACCGATCTGACACGCAGTGGGTTCCAGGTTCGATCCCCGGCCAGACAGACATCTGAATGATGAAGTTAGATTTCTGTTCTGGGTCTGGGTGTTTGTGTATTCCTCTTTGTGTTTGTCCATGGTACCCACAACATAGGAGAAAATCCTAGTATGGGGCTATGAGTGTAGAAAGCGTATTTTTTTATTCGCACACCTCTAATTTATACACTACTGCATATACACCACCTGTGCAACGTAGCAACAGTCTCCAATTACCTATAATTAATATATTTATATACATACATACTCGTATAATTATTCCCAATGATTTCGTTACAAACCAAGAGACCATACTATGGAAGGAAAAATCACAGTGTAAAAATCACATTAAAAATAACAAAGAAAGAATTACAGTTTTTTTTTTCGTTTCCATAATCTACACTACTAATTACATGAGATCCGTTACAAAAATATATATAATAAATATTGCAAAAAATACATAATTAAATTTACCATTTACCATAATCATTATTACAACTAGCAACATTAACAATTTTATTTTAAAACGGTAAGCAATATTTTTCAAAATTTACGTCACACAGGGACGTTGGGGCTGCCAGAGGGGAAAACAATTTTATTACATATCTATGCTATATCTATGTATACATTTTTATCAAAAGTAAATGCAAGCTTCAGTTCGTGTTGAAACTATTCTGAACTAAATAGCTGGTAACACTACAGTTATTTTTTTCTAAAATGGCAACCTCAACACTATTTAATACGAAACGCTTACAGTACTAAAAAAAATCTCTCTCTTAGTGGTAAGGTACAAGCTATCTCGTTGCCAAATTATTTTTCCAAAATTTCATTATCGTCTTTACATCGCACCTGTAAATACTAACTTTTGTAAGTCAAATGTTAAAAAAACGGTTTATTTTTTAAACACTGCAACATTAACAAACTTAAGTCTTAAATATGAATCGTGTATTCCAAGAATGAAATATTATTTTATTATGCACAAGAAACAACCATTAAAGATATGTTATGTTTTTGTTATTAAACAATAAACGACAAAGTTAATTTCATGGAGTTATTTTGGAAAAATAATTTGACAGTATATCATTAAATCGCATGAAGCGCGGTAGCTATATATTAGTATCATACAATCTATAGAATATTCTATCACTCCAATTCAATGACAAAAATAATCTTTACATAGCACTGATGATATGTCCGCCATTACCCTTGCGCCATTTTTTTCGATATAATATCTGAACATAACATATTGCATGCTTCCTAACAATGATGGCCACATTTCAATAACTTACCAAACATCACAATTTACTGCTAAAATGATCTGTCTATGAACCTGACTGGAGTTCGGCAACATTCCATAAAAGTTGTTTTAAAAATTAATACTTCACACGTTTCCATTTTCAATTTACGTTTGAGACTCGTTTTAATCATATTGTCAACGTATGTTCGTTGCAACATATAGATATATATTGTAAGTCTACAATATCATATTACTTTCAAAGTATTGACTTTAGGCCATGTTAGTAGTAAGCATACAATATGCGGCACCTTTAAAATGCTTACATGTTGTATGATTATTTTGTCAAGCGTAAGGCAAAAGCCTAATTACAATCCATAGAAAAATAATTGAGATGATATTTCAGTGTTCGTATTCGTTTGGAAGACAAAATTGAAGATAATTTTATACAAAGTGCTATATTATAAAATTTATGGAAAGTAACATAATTTCTGAAAACTGTTCATATTGTTTTAGAAATTGCAATATATAAAACAATTACGTAAAACCAAATGTTATGTTAAAATTTTAAAAAATATTAATAGAAATCTATGAGGAATCTTGCAATAAAATGATTTTATTTTGTTAGTTTCTCAAACTGCCTACCAAATCGATACCAGCACACGAAATAATCACTACAGTCGCTCTAAAAATCACGACTAAAGTTTATTATAGTCATGACAACAATCCGGAATCAGTGAGATAGAATATTCTTAGGTTGAGTAGAGACGAGAATCAGACACGCCGGGGCTTGCCCGGCCCGGGGCACTCGCTGGACTTGATGATGGAGGCCTCACGCTCCCGGGGCCGTACAGGATCCGACTCCATAAATCCAGGATTCAGGATAATGTTAGGCACTAGTTCTATTACATCTTGCTCGTCACCGTTCTCTGTTATAGGTTAGGTTAGGATGGATTTGGGGTTAGGTTAGGTTAATACATACCATCACCGTGTATATGTGTATTTGTTTGTTAGTGTGCAGCCCCGCAGTCCAAGCGTGCGTTCCAAGCCAGTGCGATAGAAGGGAAAGAAGAAAAATTTCGAATGAATAAAAATGAGTAAAATACAGCGTATAAAAATCAGATCTCGGGAAGATGCGAGTCATGCGGATAGATTCGAACAAATTGAAGAATCTCGCTGCTGTACGCTACGTTTGTTCTAAAATTATGAAAGCAAAGCAGAATTATCATGAAATGGATATAAGCTGCATTGAATTGAGTTACAGGAGCGAGCTTCGGTTACTTTTTAATAAAATCTCCAAAAGATGGCGTCACTTGCATCTTTATAAGTAAACAGCATATAGTTACCGCCTATAAAAAATCCCTTAAAAGGACTATTATAAACGGTAGGGTTATTTTAGCTGTTTTAAAAGAATTTCAAACTTATTAGAGGCGCCTAAAATAGAAAATTGTCTTAAATCTAATATAATAATAATCGCTTAGAATTTGGAACTATGTGGTAAATTTAAAATGCTTCATAGCACTACGCCAAGCATTTCTGCTGATGGTGTTCTAGGAAAATCTAAAAACTATTTTATCACTAGACTATGATTATGATTAGAATTGAATCTTACAAATTTGGTATATTCACAGGCTTAGTAATATTCTATATTTTTTCACTATGTACTTAAATTGGATTAGGGAGGGGATTTACTTAATACATAGAGACATATGATTAAATATAAGAAAATTTAATTTGAATCTTTTAACTTAATCCGAATCTTTTAACTTCACCATCATTAATGGTAATCTGCTACAAATTTGACGCACATATCTAGCCTTGCAACTTATTCATGTAGATCTTTAAATATACATGCTCAAATCGATAATATTCCTAGAATTATTTCTGAATAGGCTTGCAAATAGATCGCTATGAAGTTTTTCCATGTTATTCCGTTTCGACACTTACAATTTTTAGAGTGCTTATATATAAAGTCTAACCTTATTTAAAATTGTGCTTATTATGCATATTTGGGTTTTGGTAATAGTTATTATTTGTATAATTCGTACAGAATTTATATTCGAAATACTAAGTTAAATTGTTGCGTATAACAATACTGTAGTATTACATTCCGTTAACTCATTTACTTATATTTCTGAAATTATGACATTTCAATACTATTATATAAGAGTGCCGTAGAATAAGCTACCGGACTAAGCATCTACTAAAAGTGGTCCGAGTATGAGAAGTGGTCCTATAGTCATAAGAATACAATTATATAGTTCATATAGATTTGAGCTTTAAAGTTAGCTACCTAAGCTTTTTGGCAATTAGCATTTTTGCCAAATGTATATTGATTATCCATAATATTATTGATTATCTCCAATATTATAAAACAGTAGAGTTTGTTTGGTTGAACGCGCTAATCTCAGGAACGACTGGTTTGAATTGAACAAATCTTTTTGTGTTGAATAGTAAATTTAACGTGGAAGGCTTTAGGCTATATAACATCACGCTATGTTTTTTCAATAAATTGTTCTCTAATAAACGCGGGTGAAACTGCGTAGCACAGCTGGTTAATTAATGAAATTCCTTCAACGAGAATAGTTAAGTAGGTATTTAAGGCGTATATTTCTTGTTTCTTGTTTTATAGTTAAAAATATTTTTGAGCGTAATTTCTATGGGAATTTCATCGGCAATATCGTGGCGAGGTATTTACTTAGGTTAAGTATTAGAAGATATATTTTAGATTTAAATTCATACAGTAGAAAATGTTGAAAGGCACCGTTGAGACGTGAAAACATTTTATAGGTTTATGTATAAAAAATGTTCTTTACGTGAGGTTTAAAAGAAACATTGATTATGCTCTTATTAAACCAAAAAACATTGTCGATATTTATCACATTTTAAAATAAATTATTAACTTGGCAAGAATTTCTCGTATACTACTGAGATAAAAAAATCTACAAAGAGACACTACAATGATAAATTGATCAAATTTTAATATAAATCTAATTCTACCAATTAATTGTTTATATTTAAAATGAATTCCCGTAAAATGTTTTATTAAGAAAGATTTAAAGCATTATTGAATAATTATAATTATATTATTGAATTGTCTATTAACGTCTATATAACATGCCTAAGCATAATTCTTAGTGCCACAAGATTATACAAATTATGTTCTTAATAAAATTAGATACAAATATGGATAGACATTTCTATGATCCTAAAGATTACTGGAAAAATACCAGTAGGTAATATTTCAGCATGTCTTTATTATTTCAAATTCTGAATTGCCATTTCACTTAATTGGGAAATCTATATATCTTGTTTCGTTTCAGTGACATCCGTTTTTCAAAATAATATAAAAAATGCATTTGTTTCAACTCATTTAGAAAT
>DWNE01004822.1:0-14700 GCA_018249875.1 Cecropterus toxeus | reverse complement strand
AGCAAACGAGCAAGCAGCCCACCTGATGGTAAATGGTTACTGCCGCCCATGGACATTTGTAAGTAACTTCATATAGAGCAAGGGTTCTATATGAAGTCGACCACAAATGCGTTGCTACTCCCGAGGACTGAGATGGTCGCCTCATGTAAAAGTGAGACGGCAACCACACCCTTCCACCGAAACGCAAGAACTGCTTCACGCTAGAAATAGTTCTGGCGCTGGTACTTTCCCTGTCGAACTACGTTGGTTCTACCACCTGTTAAATGATACAGAGGTTATGATACCATATGATACAGAGGTTCCATCTAAGGTCAATCCAAAGATTCACCGACCCTTAACAACTAAGATATACGAATAGATCAGCCGGCATCCATACTCGCCCACTGAAACGATAGGTATTCGCGCTAAAAAGATATGTGGTGATGTTCCTGTTGAACCGAAACTTATATTATTAAAACATATTATGACGACCTACGTGGTGAGGAGGTCACTATGCCGATCTAATACGCAGAGGGTCTCAGATTCGATCCTCGCCCAGATAGAAATCTGACCGATGAGTTTAGATTTCTGTATTGTGGGCCTTTGTGTATTAATTTATGCGTGTCCATGGCACACACGACACTGAAAAAAATTCTTCCGTGGAGCTATGAGTGTAGAAAGCGTTTTTTGTTTATTATATTGTTATGAGTACCAAAATACTTACTTTTGATTACGAACATAATATAAGAAATATGTTGAATCGAACCACTCTCTCTTTCATAAGATGTCGTGGAAGGCGACTAAGGATGATTTCAGATGTGTCTAAAAAAAAACTCAATATTATTTATACTTGTATGTGCAGGCTAATCTTGTAAAAAAGATTAAACTTATTTAAATGAAACTTTCATAGCAGTATTTTTATCTGGGTACGTAATATTATATCGTAAATGTGAATATATAAAATTAATAACTTGTGTCCATAACACAGAGTTGCTTCGTATATCTTGCAATTCGTGCTAGCGGAAAAAGAAAGATATAAGTTATAGGTAGGTAATATTAGGTATATCATAAAAGGAAGACCAAGTCATGTAAAATTAAATACCTAAAAGCGACCGCTGAATATGTCATGTAGGAAGACTCTGGGAGTTTTAAAGCTCCCACGGATAACGCTTAGAGTTCCGCACGCTTCTGCTCGAACTTTTGGACAAACTATTCCTATGTTCTCATTTTACCTTGGTAGTCAAGATAACTTTCGTAACTATGAATAACGGTAATAATGAGAAAAAATCGCATGAAAAAAATAATAAATAGTGATCACTTCTGCCTATTACACCCGGTAGAAGTAAAACTTCTGAAAAATAGCCTAAAGATGATTGAGTTGATATAGAGTATCAAGAGAATTAGGATATATTTAACATTTATATTTTTTTTCCAAAATAAAAATATTTAATATTTTAATGTAAAATATTACATATTAATATAAAATACTATGTATGTATCCCATTCGATTTAACTCTCTCAACAAACTTACCCTATACATTTATATGTCTGTTTCTTTATTGTGTCGCTTTTTCGTTTCATGGAGTTTTAAATCACAATGATTCTAAAAAGTTTCAATTCTAAATTCTCAAAAAAACAACTGGTTACAAGTAAGTCACATATTTATATTTGATTTCAAAAACCGTCATCAAAATATTAATTCTCATATTGAAATACTAAAACAAAAATGTACTTTGGATACATGGATATAATGAAATATATATAACGTAAGAACAAGTCAACAGTGCAACAAAATAGGGTAAGACCTTGTTAATAAAAACATAGTACGCAAACGCTGTTACTGTAAGTCGTTGAAGGAACATTTTCCTTTGAACCCTGTTAATAGAATTAAAGGTGTTTTCGTAGTACCAACCAGCCCTATATAAGTCACAGTATTATTTAATAGTGATGGGACTAAAATAGATGCATTTTTTTACCATCGTCATTTCAAAATCCAATTTAGACACACAAATTTTGACTAAAATAGATGCAATTTTTTACCATCGTCGTTTCAAAGCCAAATTTAGACACACAAATTTAGATCGCAAATTCGGAATAAACAATTAGCTTCGTCATTTGAAAATTGCCAGAATATATATAAACGTTTTGCTTGCGAAGTCCATCGCCAGGACTAGGATGGACATTACGATATCATATAATTGCAATCGATTGTTAAAGGAGTCGTTACCACGGGTGGGAGTTAGATCCTTTCCTGGTTTATTTGTATCGAGTTTCAATACCCAGTTGGATATAGGGACCTACATACCTTGAATCTTGTAATCCCACTTATCTCTGCTCCCACCGCTGTTATCCGGAAGATATAGGCGTGACGGTTCCAACGCAATCAAAAAACAAAATTTTCTACGTCCTTCCTGTTAATATCTGGTTTAGCCATCTTTTTTGGTATAAGCCTTTGTGGTTCTACTCCGGAAACATCAACGCCCGTCTATTTCTACCTAATAAAAGCGGTGTCAAGCGCTTCTAATTTAGTCGTCGGGAGTAGCAACGCTTCTGTTCCTAACATTAAGTAAGACGAATCTTATTTCGTGGTGTGCTGGGTGTATGCTCGTTTGCTACTTCAATATTACAAGGAAAGCCAACAAATTTTCTCCCATAAGTAATGGTGAAAGAAAGCATCGTGAGGAAACCGGTACACCTCAGAGTTCTTTAAAAAAAGAGTTCTCAAAGGTGTGTGAAGTCTACCAATTCGCACTTGGCCAGCGCGGTGGACTCTGGCCTGTAACTCTCTCATTCTGATTGAAGACCCGTGCCCAACAGTGGGACAATAATGGGTGGACGTTGACAAACAATCTATCGATATCGATATTACTCAGTTTCGCCCTAGTAATAGTGACGTCATGCTAGAAACCGGGGTCGCCGGTCGACGGTCACTCGCCTGCGCCATGTCAGACCCGTATCTTAGGCGCCATAACGCCCGCCACTCGATTCGCACAGATTGCATTCAAATTGCTCTTGCTATTTAACTAATTAATATCCGCACGCCATTAGAAATAACGTTTGTAGTGCACACTGCATACCGACCGGTATTTATGTATTGGTTATGAATATTTATATCATTAGTCTGTATTCAAACTAGGTACCTACTGAACGCTATAAACTAGGTATGTCGTTAAGATACATCTCAAGATTGGTGGAACAAAGGTAATAATACTTTATTGAAAGCAGTATTGTAACGATATTTCGTGCTGAATGTGTAAAATCGAGGCTGGTTTATCGTATATGTCATCTCAATTACAAATTTATGTGTGTTTATGATAATAAATATCATTCCTAAGTGTTTTAGCGTCGAATTTTTTATAAAATCTGATTAGTTCGGAGCAAATTTTTCTATCAACTTGTCCATAAATGATCATCTCATCTGCCTTAACAATTTCATAATCATCCCAAAAGTATTACAATCCTTAAAGTAAATCGCGAATTCATTTTTCCACTAAAAATTAAATTATGTCCTCTGATGTGAACGACTATACTATAGCGCTTTGAAGCCGGAACGTAGCAACCCTTAATATTGTTACTATGGATATATAGATAAAAATAAAATCGATGATACTGTAGCAGTTAATCTACTGAAATTCTATTACATATATTTAAATTCGTTTAATTACTTGTCTAATCGAATTACTAAAGATCTCTACTAAGTACCTCCTAAAGGTAATAAAAATGCAACATGCCCTTATTGCACTAGTTTCAAAAATAACAACTTAAACATACTTAGTTTTTAATAAATAGCTGACTTATTTAATTGAAAAAGTTTAAACAATTAGCTCGATTAACATGCAACGAAGTTCATTCCACGAAGCAAGTTTCTCGAAGCGCCTGCAGTAAAATAAAAGCAAAGTGGAAAGATCGAGACTTAATGTCTTGCTTTCGAAAGGCAATTGGAATAAAGGAAAACATTTAACATCCAATTTTTATGATTCAATCCAATTCCAAATAGTTTTTAAAAGTATTATTACGTATAAAATAGTTTTAATTTCTTATGTTCCTTAAATACTTATTCTAATCTTTATACAGGCAACTGCAATATCTATGTCTATACTAATATTATAAAGCAATAGAATTTGTTTGGTTGAACGCGCTAATCTCAGGAATTACTGGGTAGAATTGAAGAAATATTTTTGTGCTGAATAGTAAATTTATCGAGAAAGGCTTTAGGTGAAACGAATTCACGCTGTGACTAATAAGAGTAGAGTGGCAACGAAAAATGTTACAAAAACGGTTTTTATTTTTATTTTCGAGAGCTTCCTTGCGTACACGGGTGAAACTGCATGACACAGGTAGTTTAAGTATAAAAAAATCGGGGCTAATTGATTTATGATGTGAATTTATATTGTGATGCAGTACAGTTGATAGAAATAAGGATATGAAATAAATAACGCTTAAAGCTAAAGTAATATGGTTTCTGTACTGGTAGAATCATTAATTTCTCGTGTCCTAAGTGCTATAAATACAACAAAATCAAAATCCTCACATGCCTTACCGAGGATCGAACCCAGAACACTTTACGAATCAAACCAGCATGGTGATTGCGTCGCCGTGTTCCAATGAACTTGAATTACTTATTATGCAGCATCGGCATAACACATCAATAGTTACTAGGCTAGCATGTAGCTCTAATGCATACATGGGTATGATCACAGAGACGTTAAACTTAGGCCTACACCAACCTAGGAACAGAACAGACGTCTGATTACAAAAGCGTGCGTATTTCGCGAGCACTATGGTTATGCCGTCATTACACCGCAATTTCTCCTTCACTCGCGCTCCAGACTGGAACGGCTTCTAATAACGCTCTCGCTGAGCAGAAAGCAAGAGATTCAACGACATAATCACACTAAAAGCATTCCGTTTATTCCAAAAGTCGTGCCAAGAAGTCACCTGTAGGATACTGTGTCAAGTCGATTGTGAAGGCTGGTTTTAACGGCTCCATTTCTTAGCCGGAACAATGGTGTTTAATATACAAATGGATACAAGAGGCGGACGCCGGGATTAAAAAATGTGAAATGCACAGCCATCATTATGCTCGTTGTTTTGTAATCGAAACTCTTTTCAAATGTACAAATTACAAATGGGCAGTCTGCTGAAGTAGATTCGACATTTGTATATGAGTTTTATACATTTTAACTCGCAAAATATAAAACATAAGAAAAACATTAATAATAAAGATTTTCTTGACGATGTTAACTACCGTCAACGTAATGGAGTACCTATCTATTTAAATCTCATTTAAATCTCTCGTAGCGAAACAAATAAGTCAGGTTTAATTAGATATACATACAATCGGCATTGCCTATATTATATGTTTTTGCGAATGCCTCAATGTTTTCCGAATGGTTACAATTGTAGGATTGCCATCTAACAAGCTTTACCCGGACATGGCTGTTTCCGGACGAATTTAGCCAAATATTAAGATTCCCGCCTGTCCGGCTTTTGGTAGACTTTTCAGTAAATGCGTAGCGCTGATCCCATTAATGGTGATGTACTGCAAGGTGATGTATTATTAAGAATAAGTGTATGATTATTATTGTTATGAAACTATTAAACATAGCTAATTTTAGTTATATTATAATATAATGCTTCGCCGGTTCTATAAAATATATGTTTAGCGATAAAGAAGATGATATTCCGGTTTTAGGGTCAAATGTTCTATCAATATGCAGCAACCAGTCCCGCTTTTTTTGTTGTTTTTTCATTTGTGCCCAACGTCAATGTAAGAAAGGTATTTGGGTTTCCTCAAATGATTTTTTTTTCATTCCAAAGTTGAAGTTGAAGTTGAAGTTCCGAACATTTCAAGGTATGGTCGAAAAAGAAAATGTGCAATATATCACCAGGTAGTATAAATAGTGTAGTTCGACCTGGGAAGTACCACCGGTACACCTATTTATTGTGTTAGGTGGAAGGATGTGGCTGCCGGCTCACTTTCATATAACGTAATCATCTTAGCCCACGGGAGTTGAAACGCACCTGAGATTGACTTCAGATAGAGTGCCTGTTCTATATGAAGTGGTTACTGCCGCCCATCGACATCTGTAAGACCTCTTGGTAAGTGGAGATGGACTGCATGCATGAAAAAATGCAATATATATTTAAATATAAATAATTATTGTTTTCAGAAAACATAATAAAGTCGTGTTAAGTATAATGTGTGCATTTTGTAATTTAATATCCTGTAAAGTGTGTACCATACACACTGTATGTGATATGCGTTTAAACTTTAGACGTGAACTGTATCCTAATATGACACAATGGAATACTTTTAGCAGTCTCCGGGCGGGTCACGTGCACCCGAGGAATTCCTTTCATTAACGTTGCATACTTTCCAGACTGGCGGCAGGTAATATGACGCTCTCAAAATTTTAATGAAAATATTTGCGACGATTTATGAGGACGTTCATTATGGACCACATTCACACGAAGTGTTTTTACACGCATACCGTTAAGTAGGCTAACGTTACCAGAAATCGGAGGAAAATAAGGGAAATCTTACTAATATCATAAATGCTAAAGTTGATGCGCAAGTGGGGATGTAATAGGTATTTTCGTATTTTGAATGTATTATTAGTAATCAAACATCTTTGGCTGTACTGAATGTAACTGGCTGATTTTAATACCATTTAATATTGACATTTTGAAGATGCAACAAATAAGAAAAAAACTAGTTCCCGCCATTGAGAGAGCTTTGCTGTGATTTGTTGATGCATCCTCCGTATAGCCCTGACCTTGTTCTATCAGATTTCCACCTGTTTCGGTCATTGCAGAACTCTTTAAGAAGCATATAACTAAACTCAAAAGAACACTGTGAATTCTACTTTTCAGATTTTTTAAATCAAAAATCTCAAAATCTCTACAGGAATGGGATCATGGCACTACCCACAAGATGGCAACAAGTCATCGATCAAAAAGGCACATACATATTATAATCGGTGATTGAATCTAGATAGAACATTTGTTTCAAATGGTTTTTGTTACCGATTTACTATCTATATACTTATTGTACATATTTAGGTGCGATGCGTAGAACTAGAACTATAGGCTTTAAGTATTCTCTTACACGATACACTGAGTTGTTTTAATAAGTTATATAAATAAAGAGTCATAAGTTTTAGGAACGAAAGCACGCAAACTATCAGAAGCTAATTTCAAATTCAGTTACAGTTACAAAATAACTTTTGAAATAGTTTAATCGTAAACTTTTCACGAACAAAATATAGTAACACTTTATATCACAACGATAACACACGGTAAACATATGGGAAGGAACTTTTTGCTGCTCAACAAACTGAATAGGCTACGAAAATAAAAATTACATGGGAAAATGAAAAGGACATGTTGTGAAGTTTTCATCCGCTTCACAACTTCGTGAAGGATGTGGTTTATGGAGCTACGAAATTAAACTTTTAATTAACTACGTCTATTCAAATATTTAAAAAGAAATAGTGTTAAATAAGGAAAATTAATAATAAATAAAATTAAGTGCAATACATATCTACGTACTTTAAAAAATAGAGAAAGAACCGATATTTTATATAAAGTAATCTTTTGTGAACTTTTATGTTCTCAAAAGATATTAACATTTTTTTTATTCTAACCAGTAGTTCCTGAGATTGCGCGTTCAACCAAAAAAATTCTACTGCTTTATAATATTGGTATAAATGGTATAGATTGGTGTAGATAATAAAGATAGTCAAAAATATTAGGTGCCTATAGGTATAGGTTGTTTCTCACAGACGGCACAGGCTCTCTAGTTTGGAGACATTTCCCATTACATGCATTAAGATAGCACGTGATAAGAATCCATCCGAAGTACCGTAGCTACAACTGTATGTCATTCAGACCTACTTGAATTATTATTAACAGAACTGTTCCATAACTTTTTTTACTTTCGAGGGAAAGCCCTTCAAAACGTAGGGTAACGGTGTGGGAGCGACACTCTGTTATATTAGATTTTTACCGCTTAAACCCCTCTAGTGGCCGTCCTCGGTGTTGCAAAGAGGACTCCAGGGTCTCCACAGTAACGCAACTGGTGTACTTTGAGCGCGTTGCCCCATCGGTCTCCACCTAGGTATGCGACTGGGCCCACTGGACCGTCTGATCTTCAAGATGGTTTGCGACACCACATACCGTCGTCAATCCCTGGGTCGTTAGGCTGGACGGTTCCAGCTCCCACTCATGTCGCCCGCAATACCAGAAGGCCTTTTTAGTCGCCTTTTACGACAGGCAGGGAATATCGTAGCCTTGTTCTGATCCCCGTTTTACAGGGACGCACTGTTTCATACCTAAACTAAATTCCTAACCACTGAAACTATCCGTAATATATTCATAACCTTAAACAAAATTAGTAGATATCAAAATTAATTATAATATTAGTTTCTGGATCCCGCTAACTAAATAGGGTTGTATCTTTAGGCTTACCAAAACAATTATTCTCCGAGTCTTTCGCTGTTTATTTTGAAAACATTTCGCACACATCCGCTACGTGTTGTTTATTTAACCTTGTTCCTGACAAGATGAGATAAGAACAGATGAATAACATCAGTGTATCTCTAAAGCCTGAGAAACATAAGGAGAGCTTATCTTTTTACCCACGTCAAAAGAATGGTAATATTTTTCAAGCATGTCTATATATGTGTGTACGTACGTATGTTAGTATGTATGCAAGTCCATTTTTAGCACGCATTACAACCTACACGGCTTGACGGATTGTGCCCTATGACATATCATTGAAATCGTTTTCAGTTTGCAGAGTGACATGGGCTATAAATTTATAAAAATGCCGTTTTTAAATAGGCAAAAAAGTGAGAAGAGACGTCAATTTTGTTACCACGATAATGTGGGTATATTAATAAATAAAATTTAAAAGTGAACAATATTATTCCTTGAAAATAAATTCTGCCAAATTATGTTTAGTTGCACTATTAAACAAGTTCTACAAAAATATTACAAACAAAAAACTATGTCTCTTGTTAACAATTAAAACTTGACTGAAACTGTTAAACTAAACGTTAGAGGTGTAGTTAGCAAACAAGTAGTTAAATTTGTGGTATCGATCTCAAGCGACGCTCTCCACTGCCCTGATTCCTGAAACAAGCCGCAGGCACGTCCTGTGGGAACGATCATCCATTTATTAACTTTAACGCTCCAATCAGAGTAAATAATCTTTCTTTTCGTAAAAAGATGAAAAATATCAATAATATCTTGTAGGCTTTATTCCTTACTTAAGAAAACCGTTAATCGTCGCATTTTTTAACTTCCTACTGAACAGTCAGTAGAATTTGATAAAACACTGCGAGGACTGTTCATCCTCGCAGAGTTTTAACAAATTCTACATTTTTATAATTTAAGAAAGATATGTATAATTTTACATAATAACCTTATAAATGAAAAATATTAAATATTATTCATTTATAAGGTCATTATAAGTTTAACGAACCTTTACGTTTAGTCAACATGGAACAGAAGTAAAAACTTGGACAATAATGTGTATTTTATAATTATCCAAATATCCAAAAACAACATAGATACATATGTACATATCCATACAGAGGTAGCGGTTACGATAACAGTATCGCGACTTCAATGGTTTTTGCTATCTCAAAAAACGCCTAAGAAGTTTTCGTTTCGCCTAAAAGCTTCGCACCAGACGTAGTTATTATTATCAGGAACGTGACCTATCTAATCCTAAATTAAATACCTAAACGAGTAACCAATAAGTACACAAACCGCCGGGAAATAAGGTGCACTTAGCTAACGAATGGCCGAATTATCGATCTTCAGGTCCTTCACTGGCCTGATTCTTGTAACCGGCCAAAAGCACGTCCTGCGGGAACGATCATTATCAATAATTAAACACACTTTTAGTCTAGAGCTAAGTGCGTATTGAAAGAGAATGTTAATCAGAAATATACTGAGATCATTTTTGTACTAGTTAGGTATTATTTTTTGTTACTTAGGAATCATCCATAAACAACGTTATGTCATGTTACGTCATGGCGTTAGATTTCATATGACAATTAAAATCTTATTTTAATTTAATTTCAACATCACACTAGAGGAACGGGGGTCTCACAAATGTGAGGGGATAAAAAGTCAGGTAATACCTGTGACGTCATTTATGGATGGCCCCTTATGGTTTAAGTAATAATTATATAGTAAATAGTGGTCAAAATAGATAAAGCCTAAGATAATCGTTTTATATAAAATTTATTTCTTTAATATGTAAAATATAAAAATATCTACTATAGCATAACGCATATCCAACCCGTTTTCGAGAGTTCCCGTCATATCAAAAACAAACAGCTTGCCAAAATAACTGTTTTAGTATTTATTTTCCTTATTTACGTGCACGACTCCCATCAGGCACAAGGTCCTAAATCTTTATGATAAGACATAAAACATATTCAAAGTATTATGATAAATACCGCGTTAAAATAAAAATTTAATAAATTTTAACGAAATTTCCACGCGTTCAGTATTGAAATGTAACCGGCCGCGCACGATGCTGGCTCGACATTCACCATTTTCACACACATTCTCGTTTCAAATATTAAATGAAATTCCACAAAGAGAAAGTTGGAACAGCTATATACATGCTGTTCCATAATATATTTTATTAAATGTTGATTTCTACCATTGAAGTCGCCACTACGCGTCAAAGAGCACATGCCTCCAAAGTAAAAAAACATCCTTCCTTAAATGGTTAACGATATTAAACTCATACGTAATATTTCAACGTCTATTTAAACATCTAAACTTAAAATAACCCCATTTATTTTTATTCGTATATCACTTTGAAAGGAACGTATTGTAAAAATACAGAGCCAATTTTTGTAAAAGTAAGTATTCGAATATAAATGTAGAAAAGGGTATCGATATCACACTTGGAATTTAATTAATTGTCCCTTACAAAAGGAGAGTGACACTCTTGACTTTGCATTGAGAAGATAAGGATAAATAAAGCCTTTAGGTTAATAAATAAAATCGAACGCTGTTTGTCTACGATTTCTAATATTGTACAATATTGGAAGAACTTTTGAAGGTGATAGAATCTTTCATAACACAGAAAATTTTAGAGGTTGACGTCATAACTATTTCTGCATAAAAACAGCAGTGTTAAGCGATACTGTATCCTGGTTTAAAGGTTGTGATAAGGGACATATACTTGTCCGGGAGATTTCAATGTGAGTAAAAAGGTATTTGGCATCTTTTTGTATTTTTTATAAGATTGAAGAAGCTAACGAGCATTCAGTCCACCTGATGGCAAATGGTTACTGCCGCCAATAGACATTTGCAAGCAACTTCATATAGAACGGGCGTTCTATCTGAAGTCGGTCACAGATGCGTTGTTACTCCCGAGTACTGAGATTATTTATGAGTATTGAGTCTCATATATAAAAATCTTGCATAGGTGCACAGGAAAAGTTGATTCGACGAAGGAAAAATAATTATTTAATAGACAGTAGTAACTATAGGTACAATTTGCGCTACAACGACTATGTAGAAAAGAAAGTCTACAATTCTTGTAAATGTTTACTGCCTTCTACATAGTCTAGGCGTTATATTAAAATCAAGTCTGTTCAAACTACTCAAAGTGAAACGGATTGTTGAAAATGAGCTAGCAACAAGTGCTAACAAAGACGATTATTAAAGTCTGCTATACCAGAAGTTTAATAAAGTACCTATTTCTAAATTTAGGTATCTCATACAATATTTAGTCATATCTTATTGAAGTTATATTTATCTGAAAAAATATGATAGTTACGACCTCTATCAACATAATTATAACCTTACCAGAAATCTTATGTTATTAATAAGTAATACTGAAGTATTTACGTATCTAATTTGTCACTAGCCCATATAGCTGTTCATATGTAGGTACTATGGTAGATTATTTATGCTCTGAGGAATAATAGTAAGTATTTTTTTTATATACAGGTAGCATATGACATGTAGTTCAGCTTATGATACGTGGCCGCTACTGCTCATGAACACATGGGTGTTAGTTAAAGGGTGTATAGACACCTTAGTTACGATTCTTAAAGAGTCTTACTTACGGTTGGCCGTAGATGCATTGCTACCCTTAAGGACTAAGTTGGAATGCTTTGACACTGCGTGATTAGGCTGAAATAAATGTTTCAGTGGCAGACCCGGAGTCAAACCACACTTTTTTTATTTTAGCAGCCCACCTGATGGTAGGTGGTTACTGCCGCCCATGGACATTTGTAAGCAACTTCATATAGAACAGGGGTTCTGTCTGAAGTCGACCACAGACGCGTTGCTACTCCCGAGGACTAAAAGGGTCGTCTCATATAAAAGTGAGCCGGCAACCACACCCTTCCACCGAAACGCAAGAACTGCTTCAAGCTAGAAATAGGTGTGGCGGTGGTACTTTCCCAATCGAACTAGGTTGGTTCTACCACCTGTTTCTTCTCAAATTGCTGCCTTTCTGAAGGTAACACCAGACAGTCAGATAAATTAAAAGGCGAGTATTTATTTTCGAGTCGTATATATTATAAACACGTTATTTGTACTTCGTACACAGTTGTTTCAATATCACACGTCGACACTGCAAATTTGTTTATACCGTTAATACTCGGTGACAAAATGAGACCTCGCAGTTTTCCGGAAGCACAATACAAATACGAGGTGTTACACCGTCACTGATGTATTTTATGTAAAAAGGGGATTAATTAATCCGTACAATTGTCATCAATAACAATGAAACTTTAGCGTAGTAATTTGTGGTTGTTTGATAAATATTTTAGTAACAATTTTAGTTTCCGCGTAACAGGTCTTTCGGCGGCTCTAGACGAGGCGACAAACCACCCGCTAAGGAATAGTTAATGACGACGGTAAGTGCACCGCCCCGCGGTGACACCCAATGGTTGCCTCAGAAATAGGGGTTGAAGAATCGCCCCGCCTTTGGGGTGTCGCCCGCTCTTAACAATGCCGCCTTGTGGGGTCTAATCAAGCGACAGCTATCGTCTGTCAGACGTGTGTGAGTACCCTACGACCAGTAAGTTGGTATTTTTAGATTCCACCCGTTTCATGCAGCGCGAGTAAAACCATTGGAAAATTCGTGTGCATAAAAGCTATGAGCTGTTTAGTTTTGTTCTGTGTTTTTCCCAGTGAAATCAGTTTTGGTAAAAGAGGGGTGAACGACGCACGAGAGTTGTAATAAGGTAGGATTTTGTTATTTTCACATTATATATATTGTTCTGTTTTATATAAATAATAAATATTCTATTTATGTTATGAAGTATGACATGTAGGCAACCAACGCCCGAGTCGGATATCGGATGATTTGATATCCGGCCCGTGGACCAAACTGTCAATTGAAGCACAGGTGGGTCAAACTACTATTTTTAAATAACGTATTGTATTACTATCTTCATATTCTGATTTATCAGAAAAACATCTTAAAGGGCAATTTATTGAACAGACTGTACCAAATAAAGGCCAATAAATTAAATAAAGATTACAATATCACGTAAACGTGCAAAATCTATCGTGACTTTGAAAATAACTACACCTGTAAGTAGATTTAAGTATTTGAAACCACATAAATATAAACAGTTCTAGCCATCGTTAATAGCCGTCGATAGTGTTTTGTGTCACAACATAACGTTATATTTGAATCAATAATAACAGTTATAACTACGAAACTAATAATGCATTAGCTTTTTAACTCATGAGTGTTGTTTAAGATGTGTTCCTCATTCAGAATATTGTTTGTGACATCAGAAAAGGGAAAGTGCATACCTATTCTAAAGCCGGCGATGCATTGGCGACTTTTCTGGTGTTGCAAATACACTCAAACACTTTCTACACTCATAGCTCCACAGTAGAATTTTCTCCTGTGTCGTCGGTGCCATGGACACACAAAGACAAATACACGAACACTCAGACCCAGAGCAGAAATATAACACAGAAATCTTTCACATTTCTGTCTGGCCGGGGATGAAACCCGGGACACACTGCGTATCAGACCAGTATGGTGACCGCTCCGCCACAAGGGTCGTGCAAAAGTCCATAGGCGACGGTAACTACTTTCCATCAGGTAGCCCGTCTTCCTTATCGTCAGGTACAAACATAGAAAAAAATTTTTGAGATTGCATCAAATTAACGCTATGTAAACTTATAAATTAGCAAACGCGTCATTTTCAAGCTACTACAACTAGTTAGGTACTACTAAAGAAAAGTTATTAACAACATTGATTTGTACGAGTAAGTAAATAGATTGTGCGTTGTTTTAAATAATTGTAAAGATTAAATTTGTAAGATTGTAAAGAAAAAGTTTGGAAGCAAACTGGATATTTCATTGTTTTTTCGATATATATATTTCTTACATTTTTTTACACACTGTCCGGTTGGAGGAGCACGATAGTGCTTTGCCAAATTAAAACAAGAAGTATGCACTTAGCTTCTCGAAATTGTAGGGCATGGTCAGAGGCTCGTGCCCAGCAGGGGGACATAAGGAGTTCCATCCATCCATCCATCAGCCTTCCAAGGTCTGCTGCTGGACATAAACGGCGCCACTCCAACCGGTCCTGTGCCTTCTGAAGCCAACGGTTTCCCTCTGTGCTCCTGTTGCCTTACATAAAGAGTTGCAACAATTTATTTAAGCAGCTCTTTGCATCTCTTGAATTATGTTATTACCTCGCG
>DWNE01004821.1:0-14701 GCA_018249875.1 Cecropterus toxeus | reverse complement strand
AAGACCGTAATACATAAAACATTATGTATATATATATATATATATATAAAGCAGACTAATTCCGTCTAAGTAGTTAGTGCTATGATTTGAATATAATATATTTGGTCAAATCGCACCACTTCAATTGGCTCGCTTCACTCAATGTTGGTTGCATTGTATGATAAAGCCTATTGAGGTTCCGTCGAACAATAGCCTATCTGCACTTGCAGTGTCCTTAGTTATATAGAAATGCTTATATTGGCTTAAATATGCAGAGCTACTTAGGTTCTCAGAACTCAAAGCCAATTGAATTGTAGATGCTTGAACTCTCTTAAACTTTGGACTTATTCAGAGTATTATTTTAGGCTCTTGTATACTTGCCTCTACCAACCAACCACATGACTAACTGCATTAGGCTTGCAAATCTTTTTCATTTGAATGAATTGGTCTTTTTAGAAGCATAACGTTAATTTTAATTTATAATCGAATTCATAAGAAAATGGTTCATACATATACACTTAAAATTATCTCAGCAAATCTTATTATGTATTGACATATTGTATTGACAATCACCCAATAATAAGAATCTGCAACCTTCCACTAAAATATTATTGAATAGGTATTTCAAATATTCATATTTCCTATCCATTAGATGGTAGGTGCTCACACGCATTTAAAATATAAATAAAGAAGGAAATCATTCATTTCAGAAGATCTAACACCATTTTGGGTCAAGGATTAGTTACTTCATATCCCTTAGAAGTCAAAAGCTGACTCACTACAAAGAATTTTTGCCCGTGCCTACTTCCACTTCCGTTTTAATTTCATCGCTTGAGCGGCAAAGAAAATTGGGTGGTGCTTAGTAGCCTTTTCAGCAACTAAGCAGTGACCAATGATCAATATTTCATTAACTCATCCGTGTAATTATGTTGCGGTGAACAAGAAATAGATGGAAGTTTCTGTTCATTAATGGATGGCCGCTGTCGAGATGGAAATAGCTTTAGACCCAAATGCCTTTAAACACAAATGATTGAGCGTAAATGAGGTATTGTTCTGTTGTTAGTAGATTTTCGAAACGCTTGTTGGGTTAATTTCAATATCAATCACGTCAGTTTTTTTAATTAGGAAACACAGTAACTCCTTCAATATTTTGAATATAAATAAAACCCTTAAATGGCCAAAGCCTTGATATTATAAATAAGTCAAAAGATATTAAATTAATATTTTTTTGTGTAAAATCTAACTAGTATGCGATTAAAATCGCTTAGCTCTTGCTATATAAAATTTGATTGCAGACAACACTAATCGGTTTATCAAAGAAAATCGATTATAATTCGAATGATAACGTAAGAGTACATTCCAGCTAAAAGCAAATATATTTAAATATAAAATGTAAAAATATACATATAAATGTAAATATTATTTTGTAGGATTACTACCACAAAAGTTTTCAACAATCAATTGTTTTTTAATTAAGTTTGTCTCATATGGATTTGTACTAATATAAATAATCATAATACGTAAAAAAATTCGTGAGAATGTTTGTAGTTGTATAAAACATTCACAAACAGTGCAATTCAACGAAGCTGTGCGAAAATCGGCTTTTAATAAGCGTGATGTGCATCCAACCGCAAACACGAATTGTACTCATCGCAATGGGATATTATACGGCATAAATTTAAATTTCGATTAACTATGCGGTGGGTGACATTAAGCATTGAAAATTATATTGCTTTGATAAGATATGCGGATCTTTGAGACCTTAGAGAATTGCAAATGATGTTAGATAAACACCGAGTATTTTGTCCTTTCGTGTGTATTTGGCCTTATTTTATCACTTCATCAGTTTTTAGATGTCCATTGGGATATAAGCTTCCACAAAGTGCCGTTCCGAGCTGCCCTGAGTCCGCTATTTCACAGATTTCATTATAACGAATTCTGTTACTAGCAGCTTACTTTTTTCGACGAACCTTTTCCTGGTAATGGGCTTATAATCTTTTAATAACAAGCGGTTAATTTATTAATGTGTATGATTAATTGATGCATGTCATTGTTTATGTAATTCGATCCAGTAGTTAAAATTGTGACTCGAAGGATTAGGGATGTGTCTCGAAGAAATCATCTACAGCAGATTACTTCGGGTCATTCTAATAAAAATCCTTAGAACATAACAACAACTTAATGTAAAAAATGATTTTTAACCGACCGACCGACGAAACCGAAAACATATACTTTCAAAGATATCATTTGATTTGATCTCATGGGTTCCGAGTTTTAAGCAATCTATTGTTTTAAAAAATATATTTTCTTTAAATATATAATCCTATTAGGAATACATAAGTTGAAAAAAAAGTATTATTTTGTTTAAACGATGTCAATTTAAAATTTTAGACATCAACAAAATCTTTTAGTACCTTTATGTCGCAAAAATGTCTAATGTTACTCAATTGAAGTTCCACATTTCACGATTTATCTAGATGATCAAGAGTCACAAAAACCTTTCTCGTTCAAAGAACTTGTTTCACCGGTATCGAGTAAAGCATTGTTTGAAGATCAATGTACATCTAACCAACTTGTTTGTTTCTTCTCTTACTATAAACTATAACTTACTTAAAAACATAAAAACAAAAAAACCTCAATATGTTTTTTTTCTCCTAATGATATATTTAATACAACATATAATAATATACTTATGATATACTTTATGTAAAAGTATATTATATATATATTCAGAATAGTCTCCTTACTAGCTTCCAGTACCCATATTATCGTGATAGTAAAAAAGTCGTTCGTTCTCCCCTCTTTTTGTCCTATTTGCAGGAGCCATTTTTAACCAACCTGCCAAAGGAAGAGAGTTTATTTAATATTATATAAACTATGTCACTTTCCAAACTGAGAAAATTCTAATGATACGTCCCGATCCGTCAAGTTTGGGCTGTACCTCGTGCCAATGAAATGAACATACGTACAAACAAACACACATGCATACATTCGCTCGGAAAACATTACCTTCTTTCTGACTCACTCGAGTAAAAAGATTTTAATGCATCATTATTCTCGTTTATAGTTCACGGTGAAACAATTACGTAAGAGTATCCTTTTTACGTCGGTAACTCGATAAAAACGAACCGTTTTTCTTCCTTACGCCGACCTCTGATTGGGTTTAAGGTTACTTATAGGGACGGACGACACCCAATCTTAGCGGCAATAAATAAAACAACGGCCCTTAGATGGCAAATAAGGCGAAATGAGAGCAGTATCTGAGAATCAAATTTTATCCACCGATATAGCTATTTCCGATTTATAATAATAGTAGCAGTGTTTAACGCTAAACGCTTTCTACACTCATAACCCACATAGGATTTTCTCCGGTGTCGTGAGTGACATGGACACATAAAGACGAATACATAAACACCCAGATCCAGAACAGAAATCTAAATTCATCACTCACATTTCTGCGCGGTAGACCATAATGGTGACCGCACCGCCACGCGGGTTGTAAACGCTTAACGCCAATGTTTGAAACTGATATATTCTGGTTTAAAGAGTGTAGTTAGGGAGACATTTATCCGAGGCATTCCAACTTAGGACTTAGGGGTTAAGCAACGCATCTGTGGTTGACATCAGGAACGAGTCTCATTTTATCTAGAATTGATTACAGGCCTCCATGGGCGTCTTAAGCCACCATCCGTAGTTACCATCAGACAGACAGCATACTTGTTTGCCAATCCTAATAACGACAAAAGTGAATAAAAATTTATGTGTACTTAAATGTTCAGTCAATATTTTTAA
This sequence comes from Cecropterus toxeus, assembly GCA_018249875.1. Classification (NCBI taxonomy): domain Eukaryota; kingdom Metazoa; phylum Arthropoda; class Insecta; order Lepidoptera; family Hesperiidae; genus Cecropterus; species Cecropterus toxeus. Next base: position 10,930 of record DWNE01004821.1, on the reverse strand, counting down.
TAACGAAAGAATGGATTAGATAAATTGATACTACCGTCCATGGACTTCTGTAAAGAGTTTCATACTGGACAGGGGCTTTATATAAAATGAATCATAGATGCATTGCTACTCTGGAGAACTACTCCTTCGAAATATACTTTCATAAATATAACACTTACATATTGATCAAATATAAATATGAAAATCCATATTTTAACGAAGCTTTGATGATTAATTAACGAAGGAAGTGGTAAATGATATTCCCTTGAGTAAATATCCTCGGTATTTACAGTAAAATCTTGTAATTCATATTAGATAAAGCTCTTCACGGTTACTGAGTTTAAAGTATTTCAAAGCTAATTAATTCATAAATGTAACATTTATGTAAATATTTATAGAATATAAACATTAATACCCATATTTTAACGATACTGTGGTGATTAAATAACAAAGGAAGTGGTAAATAGTATCTATATTATCTATTAACACCTGCCGCAAATTTTCCAGCCACCCAGGGTTGACTGTTAGAGAATGCCATAAGGCATTAAGTTTGCCCTATTGTAACATTTATTTTTAAGAGGTGCAATAAATAAATAAATAACATTCCCTCGAGTGGTAAATAATATTCTCGGTATTTACAGTAAAATCTTCTAATTCATATTAGACAAATTCTTCACGGTTGTTGAGTCTAAAATATTTCAAAGCTTATGGTTATGTGTAATCAAATTAACCGCTAATAAATGTAAGTGGAATAAAATAGTCTTATATAATAGCAAATTCAAGGACGTACTCGTATAGGCAATATTTCGTTACACGGCAATTAAAGATCTAATAAAAATGAAATATTGTTAAATTATTAATTCAACAATAATAATATTATCATTGTTAATATTATTATTCTTGTATTTCGATGTGATTTTCGATATATTTACATATGAGACGACCATCTTAGTCCTCGGTAGTACCAACGCATCCGTGATCGACTTCAGATAGAACCTCTGTTCTATATGAAGTTACGTACAGTTATCCATGGGCCGCAGTAAACACTTACCTGCATGCTCGTTTGCTACTTCAATCTGATTAAAAAATATATATTTTCAAATTATTGTTGTTAAAATCGACTTGGCTATCGTATATCGTTTATAGGCTTGAATGTGACTAGTCTTTACATTTAAACTTTCACGAAATTTCTAATTCTTGCTCATTCAACTCGGATTTGTGGCAACTCATCAAAGAGCCATTTCAATTATAAAGGCAATTAATGACCTGTAATTTTATCGGGAATATTTCACGAAACTGTAACAGAAGGTAAAATGGAAAAGGCTTTCTGAATTATGTAAACAAATTAATTTATCGTTCTTTGAATTTTATGGTTGTTATCTGTTTTATTGTATCATCATTTCGCTAAACCATTCCTACTTCTGGGCTCAAATTTTCTCTCAAAATGAGGTGGATTAAGGCAGCATTTTTTTTATAAGTATAAAGTAGCAAAAGAGCAAGCAGCCCACCTGATGGTAAGTGGTTACTGCCGCCCATGGATATTTGCAAGCAAATTCATATAGAACTGGGGTTCTATCTGAAGTCGACCACAGATGCGTTGCTACTCCCGAGGACTGAGATGGTCGCCGCATATAATAGTGAGCCGGCCACCACACCCTTTCCACCGAAACGCAAGAACTGTTTCACGCTAGAAATAGGTGTGGCGGCGGTACTTCCCCGGTCGATCTACATTAGTACTACCACCTTTATACGTCATAATGTATCAAGCACTTGACATGCACACATACAAGAAGAAATACATACATACCTACATTCACTCGAAAAACATTTTCCTCCTTCAGACACATTCAGGTAAAAATGTTTAAAACTAGAGATGTGACAATGAAATAAAACACCTAACTTAATAAAAAGCCTTCTTCTTGGAATAATAATTTATATAAAAAAGTAAGACCAATAGCCGGATAAGAAGTTGAGGTAACGTGGCTAATGAAATAATAAACGGGACTTTTAGAGATTCGGTGAAAAAACTTTTCCACAGATATATATCACGGAATACTTATTTTGAAGTATTTAGGGCGTGCGGGATAGAAAGGAGTTTATTGAAAAAGTTTTACGAACTTTTGGGGTGATTAAAATTTCACATGATTTGTCGCATTATGTATAAGTATGAGATAAGGCAGGAAATATAATAAGGCAACAATTCGATTAATATTTATATATTACTATACTATAGTATTTGATGGGACAATTTAGTTTTAACAGTAGGTACATTCGTAACAATTTAAAGCAGCAACGGTAATTTGTCACTCACATGGATGTTTGATGAATTTCTTGATAATGTTTTCATAAATTTTACCAATTAAAATAATTATCATCATCGGAAGTATTTGCAGTACTATTAGTTTATGCATTGAAAATGCAACAACATCATGAAAAACCATTATCATCATAAATAACAGTTTATTTGTCATTATTTTCATCGGAGCATTATTAGTCTTAACATAATTTTATCGTCATTGCCATATAATTATAATAACTATCATCAACATTATTATCATCATCATTCTCGTTATTGTCAAGTCATTTCTTTTCTATTTTTCGGAGCTCTTTACAGAAAATATGTTTCATTATAAACAAAATGTCCATTATAGAGTGAAAGATAATTTCAGACATTGTGTACACGAGAGAGCTACAGGATTATTAATTTTATTACGTTATTTACATCCAGGAATTATTTTCAAACTGGGCATCTACAAAAGTGGCAACAGAATTAAATTACGTAATAATCTCTCGAGCGCCCGACGGCTCTAATGGTCCAAACAGGAATGAATTTCCACCCTCTATAAGGTACTGACGAAAAAGGGACAAATTAAACGAGTGACAAAAAATGGTAAGTCTGAATATTCTAGGTCGTAATTCCATAGCTTGTCGAATTGAGAATTTATTTCTTTAATTTAAACTTAGGATTCCTAAACTTTTGCGATGTGAAATGACTTATTTTAGAAGGCATTTACATTAAAACGTTTGTTTAAATTAAATTACACCCTAAAAGGAAGTTTTGCATTCAAAAAATCGAAGTAGAATACGTAAAATTGTTATTTTGTTAATCACAAACGTTAAGTCGTTTGTCCTCTAAGGATGGGATTTCAGTGCATATTTGACTTTTTAAAGGTATTTACGTAAATTTATTACGTTATGATAAAACACGGTACAGATAAAGCTTCGAGAGAACCTACGTGTCTGATGGTTCTAAAAGTATTCTTAAATTATACAATAAATAGTACAGTAATCGATTTAAGATAGTAACGATTGAATATTATGATCGGTATAGATTGAAATACTAGAGACTATTATCAAATACCTCGAAATCAATAACCACAGAGTCAAAGTATTTGATGACACTCTTTTCGAACAACATACGAATAACGTGGCGTATGTTGATGTGAAACATCTATATGCGCAGGTAAATTTGCAGGCCTAGTTGTTAGCGTGGCGAGGCTTGCCGTGGCGACGGGTTCGCCACACTGAATACATTACTATATATAGACTTTATATATCTACCATAATATGGTATTATATATATATAATTGAAATTTATATTTAAATTTTGTATTTAATTAAAATAAATATTTATAAATAGTCGTCATTCTCTCTAAAAAAATCGTCATATTCATTTTTTTCATTTTGCTATATATTTAGTTCCTACCGCAATCTTGTATTTTATGCATATTAGTTATATGAACACGATGTTTCACATCTGCCAGGCGACCCGTGACGGCTGTTTGTTTTTCTATTTTATTTTCACAGATGAATATAACATTTAATACATGGACAGAATTGGTAACAATCAAATTACACAATAATCGTTTGTGCGAGCGCGCTCCGACCGTAACCGTCCTAACGAGAATTTATTCAGCAGTTATCTTCAGAACTATAATGAAATCCCTTAATTTTCGTATCTATCAACTGTTTATTCAATAATAACAAGTTATTTTCAACAAAATATTATTATTCGTATAACTAACTAATACCTGCTCAAATTATACCTTATCGTTAATCAATAACCATAATTGATTATGTTACGTTATTGTGTTTATTTAATATCTAATGTTCTCTGCACCACCACGGCAAGGTTAGCTTACTCCTAAAAATAATCAAGTAGTTTAGGATCTACACCGCACTCCATTTGGTTACGGAACCCTAAATTGATGTATGTCACACTGCAAACTGAAACAATTGTATTGCTACATCATATGAATGTCACAATCGAAATGGACATACATACATACCCTTGAAAAACATTATCTCCTTTTGAAGCAGTCGGGTAAAACAATACCCCTCTGTCACAATGGAGTATTGTAACTTTAATATTTGCACCACACTGTCTGACAATTAACAAATTGTATAAGAGAGTACAAGACGAATTAGTTACAATTGTAATTTTAGGGTCAAGCATAACATTTGTCTGAGGGTGCGGTACAGGAACATCCATTTTTAATGTAACGAAGGACAATGAATGTTCCTCATCTTTCATTTTCAGGAACTCCGTCAGCGAGTATAATTAACAAATTAAATATTCAGACGCTTTATTTTGTTACAAACGCTTTCATCTTTTACTCGACTGCGTCAGAAGGACGGTAATGCTTTTAGAGCATATGTATGTATGTTTTTTGTTTGTACGTATGTCCATTTCTTTGGCACGCGCTATAGGCCAAACGGTTTGACGAATTGTGACGTATGACATATCATTAGAATCGTCTCAGTTTGCATAGTGACATAGGCTATATAATTTTTGAAAATTTCGTTTTAAGTAGTCGGGTTTTTTGTTTAAGTCTCTTTAACGATGTTATTAGTTTTATGAAGTTGAAGAAATATACGGACATATAATTCGCTACACCAGTTTTAATGTGAAGCAGTATTTTGATTCGTTAGAAGGGTGTGGTTGCTGGCTTACCTATGAGGCGATCATATGTGGCGACCAATGCGTTGCTACTGCCGTAGCCTTCGGTAGCAACGTATTTATAATTAACTTCATATAGAACCCCTGTTCTATAAAAAGTTGCTTACATATATCCATAGACGGCAGTAACCACTAACCATCAGGTGGACTGCATGCTCGCTACTTCAGTCTGTTGAAAAATGTAATCAGTATCGGCTATTATCATTGATAACCCATTTAAGGGTCGATTACCCTTAAATACGATGATAAACTCCATGGCTCCATTAATGATAAATCCGTTAATGAAGTCTTTATGACTGACAAAAAACCAAACCTACCTCCCAAAGCAAAAAGGCTTTAAATTATATATTAATATTGTCACGTACATATATATATATATATATTTACAATAGCTTCTTGTGTTTAACTGCATATCATGCTGTCCAAATAATTGTTATTTTCCAGATACATAATGTTATAATTTCCTGATCCAATCCTATAATCGTAGGCATACTTCCATACTAATACATAAATGAAATAGTAAGTCTGTTTGCGTGTTAAGCTTTGACGCTCAAACGCTAATCCGATTTTGATGAAACCGAACACATAGGGTATTTACTAAGGACTGAAATGGGGTCTCTTATTTATTCTTCGTTTTCCAATATTCTCTTAATATCCACGCGGACGGACCCGTCAGTACAGCTAAGTTGTAATTTAATCTATTATAAACTCAAGGCAATGATATATTGGTGCAATGAGAGGGTTTAAGCCATAGGCCACCGCACTGACCAAGAGCGAATTGTAAACTGTACACACGTTTGAGTACTTTTTTTTTGATCTTTTTGGTTTTAGATTTCCTTACGATGTTTTCCTTCACCATAAAGTACAGATAATTGTTTCTAATATACTCATCATTGTTAGAGAAATTAAAGGTGCGTGCCTGGGATTCAAACCATCACTCTTAGAAAAGTCAAAAGTGCGAGCCTGGGATTCAAACCTCGGACCCACGTTGAGAGGCCGAGTTTCAAGCATTAATGAGGGTATAACTACTCGTACTACTTATGTAGTGGTAAATTTAATTGTGTAGTATGGAAATTTGGAAATTTGTATGCAAATGTATAAATGTAAATGGACCATTCGTAATAGCTTTACGTAGCTTGTTTTTACCGTACACCATTACGGTTTTCATGTGCTACCGTATTATGTAAGGAATAACACGTTTCATCTGATTCTAAGGCGCACCTGGGACTTTTTTTATTGAAAATGTACCGACATTTTCTCGGTATTGTTTGAACAAGTAAGCTAAATTAGGCTACATATAAGTAGGTACGCAAAAAATATTTAACTGGTTAAAACTTTATGTTTGTTATAATTATAATGTTTTACTTTTTTATATAATGTTAACTCATGAATGATAAGTTTAGATTTCTGTTCTGGGTCTGCGTTTCGTGTATTCGTCTTTGTGTTCATGGGACCTACGACACAGGAGAAAATCCTACTGTGGGGATTATGAGCGTAGAAAGTTATGTTTATGCGTTTACTTTCTACCTTAATCTAGTTTTATGAAATAAAAAATATATCTGAAAATCTTTTTCATACTAATGGCATATCGCACCCTTGGTGGGACAAGAGCACAAGTGCATGTCTTACAATTTTTCACTACAAGGATTTTACGTTTTTTTTACTGAACAATATGGACAAATTGTACAAAGGCACTATCGATCTCCGCCGAAAAGAGATGAAGTTTTAAAAGCCCTTGGCATATTTAACTCTATTTCGCAATTTTTACGTTTTATGCCCTTGTCCTGCCGAAGGTGCGATATGTCAGTATAATATTACTTATCGTGTCATATTAAGAAAGATCAAAAAAGAAAAGACGAACACGCAAAGTAAAGCTTTTCTGTGCGCTAAACTACCTATTGTTGCTGGATCTTTACAATTAAGGTATTTTAATGCGGCGATGAAATTTGAAAGCAACGCATACATATAAATAAATTAATTCGTCAACTATAACTATTGTATATTGCAAGTACTTAAAATACACGGTTTATATATTTAATCTACATATTTGAACATCTTGTCTACAAACAAACAGTACTTTTATTATATCCATAAAAATATCAAATTTGCTTCGAAATAAAAACACATTTCCAAGTAGATACTCCATCAATTCGAGTTAAACTTTACGGCCACTAAAATGTACATCCACCGAATTGTCTGCTCGAATAAACTGTTTAAATTACTTTATCGTAGAATGTAAAGCTTAGGTCGTTCGCCACACGAACAAGACAACACGATACTCAGTTTGAGTTTACAGGCTCGATAGTGGTCACGCGATATAAGGTCTTGGCACATACGCGCTTAGTGCAGTGACAGCGAGCAGCGATTTATTATCTAAGAGGTTATCGTAGGCGAAATGTACTGAGGATAAAGCATAATAAAATGTATGTATATTATATGTAGTATAGGAGCAGTGATAGCCTAATATTTGAAACTCGGCCTCTCATTCGAGGGTGCGAGGTTCGAATCCCAGAAACTCTCCACTGATTTTTCTAAAATGATGTGCGTATTAGTATTTGACTATCACTGCTTTAGGGCGAAGAAAAACTCGTGAGGAAGTCTGCATATCTGAGAGTTCCCTAAAAAAAGTTTTCTCAACGGCGTGTGAAGTCCATTAATTCGCACTTGGCCAGGGCGATGTACTATGGCCTAAAACCCCGTGCCCAGAAGTGGGACAATAATGGGTTAACTCATGTACGTAGTGTACTTTTTCTTACAGTATAACAGGATCGAAAAACTACTCCAACTGTAAACATTGGCAAGAACCTCAGCGGCTTTGCCTTTCTTTGTATTTTTTTTACCTTTGAAATTTGTGTATGCCAAATTTCAGCAATGTGTACAAGCGTGCTAACAAAATCCGACCAGTAGTTTAAGCATGAAAGAGTAACAAACACGTATAAATCTACAAACTATTCGTATATATAGTATTAGTAAGATTTATTATTAATTTTCACATTTAATTATTTTACTCTTTAATTCGCACCCGCCCATTGTATGTTAATACTGAATACTATCTTCTATTTCTTGGTTAATTTTCAAGCATCGTAAAACGAAATGAGTTAGCGCTACGCGAGACACCTTCGTTTCCTATGAAACGATAAAATTAACGTCCAATACGCCGTTATGAAACATTACTACTCTTTTAATTACTTCCTCGTTAATTAATGTTACCGTCGGTGTTTTAAATAGACTATATTTGTTGCAGTGTAGTATCTGACTATACTAGTCGACAAAGCTAGCGATAGAGCTAGCTAGCTAGACGAACGGAAGGAATGCGGTCTCCCTCCCCGGTCCCGTCTCATGCTCCGCTTTCGTCCTAGTACCGTTCGCATCTAAACATCCTAATTTATTATGATTTACTATTAATTAAATAAATAAGCAAAATTAAGTTGTTGTACTTATTTGTTTCTGTTACAATGATAACCTAAATATGTAACAAAATGTTGTTGACGTTAAATGTTAAGTATAAATTATTAAGACAGAAATTAATGAAAATTTACATTTAATTGAAATCAACATTTCACAAAAAATCATTATTGCAATTTTTTTGTCATCAGTACTTGCATTCGTGCGAGTGACGTTACGTTTGACATTCGTTTAGTTAGCTTGCTCGGCTTGTAGTTGCATGTCCTATGCAAGCATTAATTTTGTTACGGAGATTGTACTATCGGAACAGATTGCGGAGTTTGGAAATTAGGTTTGTCTGATTCGAAATCGGAACCGAATTCGAAACCGACAGATGTCGATATATGCCACGACACAATAAAAATTCTAAAAAATAAAATAAATCAGTAACTATGCATTTAATGTACACTTTTATATAAATCTATGGTAATTTGTAATTTCTTAATTTTTTCTAGTTGTATCATAATACTGTAAATATAGTCTGCAAAGAATTATGTTCACGTCTGTAATTTTAAGGATTAAATAAAATTATTTATCGATCAAAAACAGATTTACAATTGTAATGTTCGTAAATAGCAGCAATAGTGTGGCGTGGCCGAGCGGTTAACATACCGATCTAACGCGCAGTGGGTCCCGGGTTCGATTCCCGGTCAGACAGGCATGTGCATGATGAGTTCAGATTCCTGTTCTGGGTCTGGGTGTTTGTGTATTCGTCTTTGTGTGTCCATGGCACCCACGTCACAGGAGAAAATCCCAGTGTGGGGCTATGAGTGTAGAAAGCGTCTTTACTATTTACGCCCACCTCGGAATACTTTACAATAGACTTAGTAAACTATAAATGAAAATAAAAATTTAGGTTTTTTACATTGTTTGTTACAAAATGTGTTTAGTAAATTATATGTATGAGTGTTAGCATTCTATGTGTTCAGCATAACTGTGATCTAATTAATGTGTGTGATTGTAATGCATACATGCATGTAAACCAATTGTACAAAACTTATCCGTGTGTAGTGCTGTTGGTGTGTAAATAAATAAATAAACCTAAATCCGAAACGAAGTCGGAGGCAGAAGACAAGATCTGAAGATTGTTAAAGGCCGAACTAATAATTAAAAAAACGCTTTAACTTTAGCACTAGATTTTCTTTCCTAAATCGTGGGTGCTATGGACACAACTATCTAAATTTATCAATTGGTTGTCTGTAACTAATTGATAAATTTAGATAGTTGTGTCAAATGTCAAATGTGAAATCGAAAATTATATTCGAAATTTAATCATTTTTTTTTAGAATTATTATTCAATTTTGAATAAAACGAAAAAAAAAACAATAATACAAAAAATGTAGTAAATGCGATACAAAAATTATAAAAAAACGAACGAATATTAATATTCGATGCGATTCGGTTCGAACGATATTCGCCCACGCCTACTTCCGATGTTACTCTGTCGGAGTCGGAGGTGTAATAACAATAGGAAGTAATTAAACCATTTTCATTTTTTTTTCAGATCACAAACGACATGCGGAAACCGTAAGTACTATATCTAAGTACTTAGTTTGTTATAAAATATATTATGTTCAATACGTAAGTGTCTATGATTATCTTCATTTTATTTTTTGTTATTTTTCTCAGAAAATCCAACGATATGCAGATGCCACCCGCTTACAAGAGGAAACAGTGGGGGAGAGGTAGGAGGGCTTGTAAGAAACCAACAACTTGTCATCAGGTAGTGTAACCCATTTTCACGTTTTCACCCCTTACATAACCTAACCTAACCTATCCTATACTTCTCAAGGTAAAGTGAGTACCTAATGTTAGACCGGAGAGGTATCACCGCCATAAAAATGTGTATGGGCACGCAGTTCTTGATGCAATCGAATTATTAATATTCGATTCGACGGTAGGATCAAATAATTTGAATTATTGAATTATTCTAAGTTTCGAAAAAATCGGAAACAACTCTAATAAATTGAAGAATTTCCAATAATTCGAAAAAGATGCGCATGCGCATATATTTTATTCACTGATTCAACCAGTGAACGAGAATTCCACTGGTTGACCAATTAAATTTAAGTAGATACAATACAAAATCCAGTGGTATTTCAATAATTCATGAATCGTTTGAATTATACCATTTTTCCGAATCATTTCTAATTGTTTGAAATATTAAAACAAAATCGTTGAATTTCGAATAATTTGAAATTCTGAACTATTCGATTCAAATTTTGAATCGATTATTAAATTTCGATTCGGTTCGATTCGAACGATATTGGCACACCCTTAATTCGTCGAATCGAATGTTAAAATTCGTTTCGATTCGATTCGGACCATACTGGCACATTAAAATTGTGTTGTTTTACATGCCAATGTGGCAACACCCTTAATCATTTTAATATGTTACGGGTACTCACGGTATGTGGTTATTGAATTTCTTTTTGCCGATATTTTAACATATTCGATGACCCGCGTGGTATAGCGGTCACCATACCGGTCTGACGCGCAATGGGTCCCGGGTTCGATTCCCGGCCAGACAGAAATATGAATGATGAG
>DWNE01004820.1:0-14702 GCA_018249875.1 Cecropterus toxeus | reverse complement strand
GCTCATGGGGGGGTTTCGCTTTTTGTTTGGGTAACTGCCCCTTTTCCGAAAAAAAAACTCGGGTATTTTTCATACAGCCCCCCCCCCCCCCTCTGTGATATTGCGTGACATTTTTATGGACCTCTCCCCTCTGTCAGGCTCACGTGGTTAATGGACAGCCCCTAAGGTAAGTTTAAAGATGCGCTTCCTTGCTTCGAAAGGGAGGTGAAGCAGTGGGTAAATCAGTGTAATGAAATGAAATGATGATGAAATGAAATGTAACGAGATGATATGAGTTGAAATGAGGTGAACTGAGAGGGAAGTAGATGAACTGAAAGGAAATGAGATGAACTAAGACGAAATGAAATTGCTCTATTTTGTATAGGTCATCGGAAAAGCTATATCCTCATATATTTGCAACATTTTTCTTGTTTTGAAGACCTAAGTAGCGGAGCGGTTACTATAACATACAGTCGGTTCCGGGTTCGATCCCCGGCCAAACAAATATCTGAATGATGGATTTTGATTTCTATTCTGGGTTCGAGCGTTTGTGTATACATCGTTGTGTGTGTATAATATTCACGATAGGTACAAGAGAACCTCATTTAGCGTCATCCATAAATTACGTTACAGGATACTGGGGAGGAAGGGGGTCAATAAAGTGTGACATGGTGTGATTAGGGGTGAGGAGGGGTACTAAAATCGCGACGTCACATTTAAAATATATGTAAGTAAAATCTCAGTTATAATTCGAGAACTGCTGTTTTAATTGAGTAATTTTGTATGTATAAATGCAAAATGTGACACCACAGGGTCTCCCAAATGTGACTAGCTGTAACAATAGAGGAGGGGCCAAGAAGTCGGGATAGAAAACGTTATTATTAATAAATAATGAATATATTAATACGTGAAGCAAAAACTTTGTACACCTTTTTACGAAAATTACGTGGACAAAGAAGTATGAAATTTGCGACAGTTATAGTTTATATAGAGAAGAATCGCAGAATTCTAATACTTTTTTTTATTATGATGAAAAATAAATAAGTGATAAAATATACATTTATATTAAATCAATAAAAAACTAAACACATTATCATGCGTTTGACATAAACAAACATACTAATTTACATGTTTACATTACTCTTTTGGTTTTGGCTAACGTCTGTGGTATTGAATATTATTTATGTTAATAAAAATAAAATATAATCGATGTATTCCGATTTGAGCACCCCGATGATATCAATTTGGTTGCTTTTTCAATAGTACCCACTTCACTTTACTTCACATCACTTAAGTGAATGTGAAGTTTAGGTTTTACTTGAGTTTAATTAAGTCATATTTCGACCACTGACGGCCAACTAGTTATTGTAGGTAAACCAAAGTATTTGTTTAAAGACAAAGCGAAAATCTTCATTGTTCTGATTTTTAAGAATTTCCTTATAAACAATATCTCAACCTTTTTTTAAATATTCTATTTTAACAAACATTGCCGCGTTCGTTGCTTGTAGCCCTTAGGGTGCACTTGTTAGAAGTTGAAATAATTTTAGACGAGGGATTACTCCCTTAAAAATAAAAATGAAAAATTTTCCTTATAAATTCAAATTTCAGCAATAGATTACGAGTAGATCATTATGTATGCAAGTAATTAAAAAATAAAAGTAAATAAATAAAATTGCAATTTATTGATTCTTTTTTGAAATTGGAATTCATTTTTTATTATATATACAAATTTATTATTTTGTTGTGAATTGTATTTATTGGCTACTTTTTTAAATTTCGTATATAAGAGTGTTTTGTATCTAAATTATAAAATTAATTCATAAAACATTATTTTTTAGTAAAAAACATAAGGCGGTGTAACAACATTAAAACTAATAATGATATTGTATTGTCAGTACATTTATAATAACTAAATATTAACATTTTTTTAAACTTTGAGTGTTAAGTAAACTATTTTTTTTAATCACGCTTTCTACACTCATAGCCCCACACAAACACGCATACACAAACACCCAAACCCAGAACAGAAACATAAATTCATCATTCATATTTTTATCTGGCCGGGAATCGAACCCGGCTCCCACTGCGCGTCAGACCGGTATGGTAACCGTTCCACCACGCGGGTCGTCAAATAATAATTATGAATCTATACTTTTATACTAATATTATAAAGCAGTAGAGTTGGTTTGGTTGAACGCGCTAATCTCAGGAACTACTGGTTCCAATTGAAAAATTAATTTTGTGTTGAATAGTACATTTATTAAAGAAGGCTATAGGCTATATGAAATATATGTTTGTTTGTTTGTTTGTTCTTTTTTATGTAGTAGCGGGTGAAACCGCGTGGCGCAGCTAGTTTTAAATAAACTAGTAATAACATTAGCTTCACTTTCAATTTGACCACCATAAACTAATCATGTTAACTTTTTAGTAAACTAGTAACATAGCTAAAAACACTAAAACAAAAAAACCCGGCTGCTTAAAACGTTTTCTTCTTCGTAATGATATATATTCAGTTTAGCATACATTTGATACGCATATTTTGAGATTTGTATATTTACGAGCTTTCAATTGATAGCCATATTGTCATAATAGTATAAAAAAATCGTTTCTCCTCCCCTTTTTTCTCTATTTCCAGGCGCCATTTTTAAAAATATATAGCTTGTGTATCTTTCCAAACTGAGATGATTATAATGATACGTCACAATACGTCAAGCTGTTTGGACTATAGCGTATATCAAAGAAATGGATATATATAAACAAACATACATACATATGCTCGAAAAGCATTACCGTCTCTCTGACGTAGTCGGGAAAAACCCAAAACGCCGTCAAGTCAGACAAGGTTAAACAGAGATTCTTAACAATTTGCGTTCTTAATAATTTTATTTCTGTGGATTCTATAAGGTCCCAATTTGGTATAACTATAAGAAATACCCCACTAGGAGACTCATTACGAGTGATTGAACGCGGGGTTGGAGCACCCTTGAGCGAAACCGAGATACTTATGTAATAGCCCAAATATTATACGCAAGAACGTGCCGTTTAATATTTCTCAATGGTTTACGAAATAAATAGTATTAAAGGACTTAGGTATATAATTTCCAAATAATATAGAAATATTTTAAAATTGAAAACAGTACTAAAGACTGCAAATGAGTCTACGAGGGTAGCAATTCAAAATAGTAAGATGAAAATATCATAATAAATATGTTTTTAAAATCTAGCTTTCATTCGATGATACCCATATTTTCATAATAATAAAAAATATCACTTCACTATCACAGAGGATTTTTTTTCAACCTACGTCACTATGCAAACTGAGACGATTCTAATGATATGTCATACGTCACAATCCGTCAAGCCGTTTGGACTGTAGCGCGTGCCAAAAAAATTGACATACATACAAACAAACACACATACAAACGTTCAAAAATATTAACCTCCTTCTGATGCAGTCTATGCTTGCATGCATGCGATGCAGCTTCTGATGCGGGGAATAAAACAATGGTCGGCAAAATTTTCTGCCACTCCATTAATGTGCGCCTGGAGCCGCCGTGCCGAGTCGATTTAGCGGTCCGAGTTTCAACCTTCCACGGTCCGGATACGGACCGCGGTCCGCCTGTTGCCGACCACTGCTCGAAGACCTTAACTTACAATGTAAATACGACTTTGTTGTAAATAGCGCTCACTTTATTGTTGCTAATATCCCAATAAAATGTTACATTTTTATTTATTATACGAAGTGTAATAAAGACGATAATAAAAATGATACACTGATCGTTATTACATATTTTATAGCTATTTTATAACTTTATCGCGAACAACTGTAATTGTCATATTAATATCTTTTTGTTCGTTTAGTGCTGATGAAGAAATTAGACATACAACTGTGATAAACTGAATAAGCTGATCACTTGATGCTAAATAGGCACTGCTTCTCATAAGACTCAGAAATTAACCCTAAATATTTGGAAAGTAGTTATATATGACGATACATAGTCTTTTAACTTTTGTAGACAGAATCTTCATTTCAGAATAAAAAGGATAAAGAAAGAATAACAAAAAAAAGGATAAAGAAGATTATTCTTTTTTTTATTTATCAGATTGAAGTAGCAAATGAGCAAGCTGTCCATCTGATGGTGGTTACTGCCGCCAATGGACATCGCGAGCAAATTCATATAGAACAGGGATTCTGTCTGAACTCGATCCCAGACGCGTTACTGCTCACGAGGACTTAGATGGTCGCCTCATATATAAGTGAACCGTCAGTCACACCCTTCTACAGAAACGAAAGAACTGCTTTACGCTAGAAATTGGCGTGGCGGTAGTACTACACTCCCCAGTTGACCTACACTTGTTCTACCACCTTTTATAACTTCACCAATTCGTATTCAATCCAAGTGCCATGGAACAAGCGTCATTTGCTTGGCATTCCAAAAATCAGCGTTAATCTTTAAAAAATGTACAAAGTCACGAAAATTGACTTGTACCTAGTAAAATTTGCTGGAAAATGCTCAACGCTGACTTTTGCTGCACTAAACGAATGTTACGTGCCCGAGCAGTAATTCCTCACGACATTTTCTTTTACTATTGCAGCAATTTAAGAAACTAAAGTCTTCTGTGACATTTTGACGCCTCCATTTTAAGTACGAATTAAATTTGATTATGAGACAAATATGTATTTACATTTCGTAAAACATTGTTAAAAAATAATAAAACAAAAACCCTGACTGGTCAAAATGATAATTATTTTTGGTCATAATGTTATATTTCATTAAACGCTTTATATGGGTTTTCGTTAAAATGTTCAAATTAAAGTATTATAATAAGTATTTATACGTTTATATAACATATGTATAGCACTTTTTCAAAACCGCATAACATAGCTTTGTAATTCATACAGACACTATTAAAAACAAAGTTATGTTGGTAGTTGGAAAACTGGTCAACTTTATTTTTATTTTTTACAACAGAGCTATATTTTTGTCTTCAAGATTTGTGAATGATAATGATACGGAACCCTTCGCCTACGAGTCCTACTCGCACTTGGCCGCTTTTTAAAATTATATAGCCTATGAAACTCTGAAAACTGAGATTATTCTAATGATACGTCATACGTCACAACTCGTCACACTGTTTAGGCTGTTGCGCGAGCCAAAGAAATAGATATACAAACTAACAGACGCTTCCTACACTCATAGCCCCACAGTAGGATTTTTTCCTGTACCGTGGGTGCCATGGACACAAAGACGAATACACAAACACCCAGACCCACAACAAAAATCTAAACTCATTATTCACATTTCTGTCTGGCGGGGGAACAAATCCGGGACACAATGCGTGTCAGACCGGTATGGTGAGCGTTCCACCACGCGGGTCGTCAAACATACATGTATAGACGATCAAAAAAAGAGTACCTGCCATCTGACGCAGTCGGGTAATGTTGTGAATGTATAAAAAAGGGCAGCCCTAAAATCGGTCCTCTGTGAACGAAATGCACCCATTTGCATTATCACCGGATCGTATTGCCTGGATAATGGACTCACTCAGATCTTCACTTAGCAGTTGCAAATATTTGACTTTCGCGAGGTCCCTTTGCATTTTCTTAGGAAAATGTTTTGAGAAAATTGACGTCGCTTGGAGGGAAATGTCAGGGTGAAGGAATAATTACTAGCACAAATATTTCCCTTATCATCTTGAATTCCACAGTTAGATGTAACTCGGACCTAAATGAAAATTTTCTGTCCCTGATGAACTTAGCAAATAGATTTTTTTTATTAATATGAAGCAGCAAACGAGCAAACAGCCCATCTGGAGGTAAGTGGTTGCTGCCGCCCATAGACATGTGTAAGCAACCTCATATAGAACAGGGGTTCTACATGAAGTCGACCACAGATGCGTTGCCACTCCCGAGGACTGAGATGGTCGTCTCATATAAAAGTGAGCTAATGTTGTTACCCATTACCTCGTCTTTAGTTTATACCACATCCATGTGATATAATAAATAACATATAAAAGAGCCAGGCAAGTGCGAGTCGGATTCACGTACGAAGGGTTCCGTACCATTATGTATAAAATTTTTGAAAAACAAAGACCCACGTTTGTTGTATGGAAGCCCCAGTTTTTATTTTTTGTTATAGCGACAGGATAAATACATATATGACATATGTATTTCCGATGTCGAAATATTCAGACATCACATGTGAAAATTTTATAGGCTAGCTATCTTGGTTCATGAGACAAAACTTGCAAAACAGGTAAAAGCTCATTTCCTAGATTTTAATACTTGGTTGCCTCCTATATTGTACACTCGAAATGAGGGTATGGTGCGATTTAACACCGACACCATACGGCACACCGTTATGGTTGGATAAGGAGTGTGAATTTCTGTGTGTACAATTCACACACGACAGAAGTGAAACTTAATACCAAACTGAACTCTTTTACAAGTTTCAAAGTAAAATCGTAAGCGTAATACAGAAAGTGGTACAGCGCCATCTAGTTGTATCGCCGCAACGCATTTTCATTTCACCAAGTTTCAAATCCCAACGATCATTTATAAAATGTATTTCATTTCGTTTCAAACCATTTGGTTCCATTTCATCCTATTACACCTAATCAGATGCTAAGTTAATAAAAACCTTTCCCTACTAGTTAAATCGTAACCTATTCCTTTAATATAAATCTTGTGCAACGATGACTGATATTAGAGTGCATTTGCATAACCCACGGATCGCATAGCCCGGGCAAGTTCACTCACTGTCAGCTAATATTTGACTATCTTTGCATAAAGCCTTTTCCTAGGAACGGAATATTACGGACAGTGCATCAGACAGATATGTTTGATATAGTATTTACAGTGCATCGCTTGTTGTGAGGCTTCTAGGCAGATCTTGGCAGAGATACAAAGTAAAGCTACTTTTGGCCTTAGATGTCAGAATCTTTCATTCATGCTCATCGACGTTGAGACTAACGTTACAAAGTCTGCCGTGAGATGTTACACTGGCTTAATTTCTTCATTGTTCTAAGTGGTTTAGCAAAAATATCATTATTTACAATTATAAACTGTTCATATGTAAGATAGCAAGATATATTACGCCGGAGTCATAGTCTCGTGCCATATCACAGTCCTATAATACAACATAACACGATTTATACAATAATTATTCTTAGAGTGTAACAAACTACAAAATGAAAAAAATTGCTGCCAAAGAACGCCTGACAGATGTTAAACATCGTGTTCGTGCAAGTAATATGCGTAAAAGACAAGATTGCGACGGGAATTAAATAAACCTATAGAATAATGAAAATAACGCCATCTACAAACAGTACGAATTGTATTTTTTTTTTAATTTTGAAAGTGAAATTTTGGTCAACGAAAAAAGATCATGGGAAAGTACCCATCTGTGTTAGTGCAATTTGACGACAAAAAATACAGACGAATCGAGAAGGCGACCATCTTGGTCCTCGGGAGTAGCAACACATCTGTGATTGACTTCAGATAGAACCCCTGTTTTGGATGAAGTTGCTTGCAGATGTCCATGCGCGGCAGTGGTCACTTACCATCAGATGGACTGCATACTCATTTGCTAGTTTAATTTTATATAAAAAATACATAATAGTTGTAATGGTTATTTATAAATATGACTATTTAAGACTTGACACGATCATAATAAGTATATCTTTTATTAGTGAAATAAGTTCAAACACCCAAAAATTGAAGCAGCGCCTAAAGTGTTGATCTATGATAGTGCCTCTCCACTAAACAGCACTTTCGATCTTGGCTGCGCGCCATACTTATCATCCAAGTTATATATATAAATAAAATAGGCATGTCTCTGCATTTAAGATACATTTTCATGCAGTGTATTTGTATGGAAATGGTCGACTTTATTTGTTCTCTGTTTTGTACATCTGTTTATTTAAGATTTTCAATTCTATATAACGAACAAAATGTTATTTACATAATTATATACATCTATACACTTTAACTATACATACTCTCTCTTTCTCTCTCATACACACAAAGTTACATAAGTTGACAAAAGAGTTATAATTTTTTATTGTACAATATCATAATTGTACAATAGAAAATTATCATTATAATTATAACGAATACTTGATGTAGTATTGACGTGTTTGGATGGTTTAGTATAGGCTTATTCTAGAAACCAATGTTTCATGTTTTCTCTACTTATATAGATGGCGTTACACGATCCTGAATGACACTATTGAAGTTTTCTAGGCATTCTGCATAGAAGTTTTTTTAACACAAAGGCAAAAAACAAGCAAGCAGTCAACATGATGGTACTTGGGTACTGCCACCCATAAATGTCTGTAATCAACCACCAGACTAAATCGGACTTACATGAGAACGGCCCAAAATACTTGACGACCCGCGTGGCGGAGCGGTCACCATACCGGTCTGACACGCAGTAGGTCCCGGGGTTCGATCCCCGGCCTGACAGAAATGTGATGAGTTTAGATTTCTGTTCTGGGTCTGGGTGTTTTTGTATTCGTCTTTGTGTGTCCATGGCACCCACGACACTGGAGAAAATCCAATTGTGGGGCTATGAGTGTAGAAAGCGTTTATGTTTATGTTTACGACTAAGTTGGAACGCTTCAATTAAGTATGTCGCCGTCATCGAAAGAACATAGCAACGCTTTGAACTGTTACTACGAAGAAATAAGTGTGGGGTTCTACCTTCAAATGAATTACACTGAAAAAATATATCTCCTGGTGCTAAATCTCCCTATTGCCAATGTATCAAAACGATTCTCGCATTTTTTAATTAAAAATTATTAACGATACATGTATGTACCATAATTATGCTATTATATACAAAAAAATGACACTGCGTAAAAATTAAAACGCGCCGTTTCCTAGTGCCCGACGCCGCGCTACTAAGTAAGTTAAAATAAAAACGCCCAAGTATTTAATTGCCAACTTATCTGGCGTGGAACATCTGCCAGCATCAAGTTGGGTTAAACTTAAACGTGCCAGCAATTTCTTATTACTTGTATTTCCATTTTGAAGTTGTTACAATGGAATTTGTTTATATACTGGTACACAAAGCTACATCTAATTATCTATATACGTTATTTTAGGATGTCCTATATATTAAAGTTATAAAAAAACCGGCCAAGTGCGAGTTGGACTCGCGCACCAAGGGTTCCGTACCATTGTCTAAAAAAACGGCGAAAATATCGAGTTTGACGTATTGGGATCCCAATTAAATATATTTTATTCTGTTTTTAGTATGTGTTCTTATAACGGCAACAGTAATATATCATCTCTAAATAATTCAGCTGTCTAAATATCACTAGCTCGTTCATGAGATATAGCCTGGTAATAGATAAACGGAAAGATGGACAGCGGGGTCTCAATAATAGGATCCTGTTTTTACCGTGTGCTAAAGAAATGGACATACATACAAACATACATACACACATACATACATAAATACATACATACATAGACTCATAAAACATTACCCTCCTTTTTACGCAGTCGTTCTTACGCAGGATAAAAAGTGCTATAGAAAAACTCTTTGTAGATTGATTTTTTTTTATAAATATGAAGTAGCAAACGAGCAAGCAGCCCACCTGATGGTAAGTGGTTACTGCCGCTCATGGACATTTGTAAGCAACTTCATATACAGAACAGCGGTTCTATATGAAGTCTATCACAGATACGTTGCTACTCCCGAGGACCGAGATGGTCGCCTCATATAAAAGTGAGTTCCCGGTCTAACTACATTAATTCTACCACCTGGCAAATATATACCGCTTTTCATCCAACATAATAATATTTATTACACAGTTATGTTAATGGTAATTAAGACATAATTCAAGACCTTGATACAGTAACGTTAATTACGTTTCTAAATAGTATATAAATTGTAGATCGTGAAGAGACTTAATTAAATGAAATGAATGATTGCATAATTATGTAAATATTGAAATTAAATGAAATAAAATATATTTATTGTTTATAGGCCTACGGAGGCACTTACGATTATAATTACAATAATTTTCTTACTCTACCACCGGATTGGATCGCCACTTTAATGAGGACATCCGGCAAAAATCTCAGCGGGTTTGACTTTTTCCTTTGCTTTTTTTTAACAAATATCAAACCCCTTAAATATTTATTTCATTTTGTTTTTAGTAATTGTTGTAATAGCGAGAATAGAAATATATCATCTATGATGAATTATCATAGATGATATATTTCTGTTATTTATACTGTCTAGCTTTCGTGGTCCATGAGATATAGCCTGATAAAAGACGGACGGACAAACGGACAGCGGAATCTTAGTAGTCTAAAATTCGCATATCATGAATACCCATTTCATATTAAAATGTACAGTATAAAAGAGTTTTGTATAAATAAAGGATTTTTGATTTTTGAGTAGTGACGCAACCAATTTAAGGTTGAACACGTGCTTAGTACACTGCAGTGCACGATAAAGTATTGCTCAGATAAACGCCAAAACTGGCAACAGATTAAATTTATACTCTCCGCTCGCCAGTGTACCAGCTGAGGCGTCAATAATCCTGCTATTTGTTCAATGTTACACAGCACATGAATAGTTAGTCGTGTTAAATCCGGCTTAACCACTTCAAAAAAAAAAAGCTTTCTACACTCATAGCCCCACAGTAGGATTTTCTCCTGTGTCGTGGATGCCATGGACACACAAAGACGAATACACAAACACCCAGACTCAGAACAGGAATCGAAACTCATCATTTACATTTCTTTCTGGCCGGGGATAGAACCCGGGACCCACTGCATGTCAGACCGTATGATGACCGCACCGCCACGCGGGTCGTCAAAACTTCAATGAGATAAGGTGGTAGAACTCTTCGTAGTTCAACTCCAGAAGCACCACCACTGAAACTGTTTCGGTGCAGCGCTATAAACTACTAATAATAGTAGTCTATAGCGCTGCTGTTTTGGTTTGGAGGGTGTGGTAAGGGAGACATACTTATCCAAGGCATTCCGACTTAGTCCTCAATGTTAGCAACGCATATGTTTTTTTGTTGTTTTTTTTTTAAGATCTGTCAGGCGTAGATTTCCTCATGATGTTTTCTTTCATCATATAGCATTTCTAATATGCGTATAATTTTACGTGCAAAGTCAGTGGTGATTTGAACCTCGGATACTCAGTTGAGAGGCCGTGTTTCAACTTTCGTCTTTTCAGTTGAGGTCATCTTCCGATCCGGTGATAGTGTAAGAAAACATATTGAAAATTACAATTTGTAAGTGTAAAAAAAGACATTTCATTTCAATTTCAATTCATTTAATCAGCGCTTAAGAGTCCAGTTATTATGTACATGTATGTGTACTGATGTCGCCGGATGATAGGTCAATCTTGAGATTATTTTTGTAAAACGTTTAAGTTCCTGACTAGCAGTTTATAATTAACGAGTTGACGTGTTTCACGTATTACTAGTTCATTAACTCTGTAAGAGTTTTCTGAATACCGACGATTAGGAATTTTCTTCGTTACGTAAGAATACATTTTTATTTAACGAGCCTTTTTGACGCTATTGAAGTAACAAACGAACAATCCATACATTTTACTCGTTCTTGGAATTTCTGTCGTCAAAATAGATTTTTTGGTATTCCATTGGTTTAAGTTGAAAGGTCTTATATCTCCTTGTCTTTACCACATATCTGATACTTGTAGCAGCTGTAAATAGGTGTGCAGTAGCTGTAAATAGGTATGCAGTCAATCTGATGATAATTACAGTTTACTTTATGGACATCTGTAATTAACTCTAATGTAGAGTTTTCCATAATGTTAGTTACATATACGTTACGCCTGAGGACTTAGTAGGTACGCCTTGGATAAGTGTAATATCTATTTTACCATACTCTTCAGATCAAAACGGTAATGCGTAATACTTTTGTTATTAGGCAGAAATATGTGAGGCCGTGATTCTTCTGGAGTCGAACCACAGAGTTCTACCACTTTTGAACCATACTGATATGATAAAGGCGGTAGTTTGTGATAATGTTTTTATGTTTGTTTACTTGCACGTAAAAATACTAATCCAATTTAGCTGACATGCACGTATATACAAGTTAGAACCAGTGTAGTCCGACCGGGGACGCAACACCGCCGAACCTATTTATAGCGTGAAGTAGTTCTTGCGTTTTAGTGGGAGGGTGTGGTTGCCGGCTCACTTGTATTTTAGGCGAACATTCTAGTCCTCGAGAGTAGCAACGCATCTATGATCGACTTAAGAAAGAACACCTGTTCTGTATGAAGTTGCTTACTATGTCCATGGGCGGCAGTAACCACTTACCATCAGTTCGGCTGCTTGCTCGTTTGTTACTTCATATTTATAAAAAAAACTGCTGGGTACGAGTTACCTTTTACAATTATAACTTGAACACCTTACGGTTTTTTAGTAAGCCTACATACGCGTAGAAAGCATTTTTATACTATCCTCTTGACGCAGTCGGATAAAAATACGACCAGAACTTTGTAGGTATACAAAAGATCATAGATCGAATCCGGAACTCTCAGAATTCAGACAGACGAATGTCATGAACCGAAGTAATGAGCGAGTTCCAAACTCGTTATCGTGTCGTGTCGTACGAAAGTTTCTCGTTACACACTTTTACGATTGTTAAATGTTTTGACGATTTCAAGTCAACGGAAAACATCGTAAAGGTTATTTGTATATCACAAGCGAGGAAATATTGGCTATTTTGAAGTAAAATCGATGAAGCATTTAATGTTATTGTTATTTTAACTAGCTGTGCCCGCGGTTTGACCCGCGTTTATAAAATGTAACGTAAGTAGGTTGTAAGAGACTTTTGATAGAGAAGATAGTTATTAATGAAATGAAGACTAAATTTTATCTCAAGATACGAACAATAAATATAATTTGAATGCTTAAAATAATAATCTGTATTTTTGAAATTGTACTATTTGGTACACACATACATACGGACAAATTATTTATTCTCAGCCCTCAAAACATTTTATTTGCGTCCGTATTTTTTTTTATTTGTGGATTGGTTACTGTTTACACTAAACATGTAAGCATGATTAAAGCCGCTGTGATTTATTTTTTTACTATTGTACCTCGTGGCGTTACCCGCGTTTTATTAGGGAAAATAAAAAAAAACATAAATGCAAATAAAATTGTGTATTTACAGCAAAAATAACAACTATTCACATTTTTACTTAAAAATGAACATGAAAATGTATATGAGCTAACTCCATACAAAATTTTATTAAAATCGGTCCAGCCGTTTAGACGTGAACAAACATACACACTCACAAAGTTTCGCCTTTATAATATTAGTATAATAGTGTATGTATAATAGTGATTATTTTATGTGGTTAATTGAAATTGATATGTGACCCTTGCCGCTTATACATAGATATCTACAAACATTTGCACGTAGAACAGGAGTCCTCACGCCGATCCCAGGTGCGTTGTTACATCAGATAAGATCGGTATCAAAATAAGCTTCCACCGAAACACGTACACTTAACGAAATAGGTATGTTTAATGATTAGGAACTTAATACACTAATATTTAGCAGGTGGTAGAACCAGTGTAGTTCGACCGGGGAGGTACCACCGCCACATCTATTTCTAGCATGAAGAAGTTCTTGTGTTTCGGTAGAAGGATGTGGTTGCCGGCTAATTTTTATATGAGGCGACCATCTCAGTCCTCGGGAGTAGTTCTCTGTGATCGACTTCAGATAGAAATCCTGTTCTATATGAAGTTGATACATATGTCCATGGGCGGCAGTAACCACTTACCATCAGGGGGACTGCATGCTCGTTTGCTACTTCAGTCAAATAAAAAATAAATATATGCATTCCTATAATAAATAACATTAAACTCCACATCAGTTTCCAACAAACATAGTAATAAGTTAAGTGCCAGTTACCCAGGAGGCTTTCAATTAAGTTACTACACTCTAACAGTGTAACCGACACTATGTAGAGCTCCCTTAGATGAAATTTGTGTTTGTAGAGTTTAAGTTAGAGCTTGTTTGGGAGAGACGGAGTTGAAATTTCATTCTGGCAGGTGTTAAACAAAGATATCAGGTTAATATACTAAGGTAATTGGATAATTGTATAGTTGGTGTTTTTACCCAACTGAATCAGAAGGAGAGTAATGTTTTTCGAGCGTATGTATGCATATATGTTTGTTTCTACGTATGTATGTCAATTTCTTTGGCACGCGCTACCGCTCAAACGGCTTGACGGATTATTTGTTTGTATATTCCTTGTGTTAGATTGAAGACGCAAACAAGCATGTATGGTAAGTTGCTGCTGCCGGATATGTATCATGGATATTCGTAAGCAACTTCACACAGAACAAGGGGTCTACCTGAAGTCGATAGCAGATGCGTTGCTACTCACGAGGACTGAGATGGTAGCTTCATATATAAGCGATTTCCGGTAACTACACTATTTCACAGAAACACAAGAACTGCTTGCTTGCAAGAACGGCAACAGAAATAAAATCTGTGTTAATTACAACTGTCTATAACGGTAGGCTACAGCCTGATAACAGATAGACGGCCAGACGGACATCGGAGTGTTAGTAATAAGGCCTCGTTTTTACTTTTTGGATCCGGAACGCTAAAAAGGGGTCGATATTAAAAGACAAATAATTCAAAAATTCAAAGTGTCGACCCTTTCAGCAGCTCGATTGGTATTTACAAGAGGAGTGTACGA
>DWNE01004819.1:0-14702 GCA_018249875.1 Cecropterus toxeus | reverse complement strand
ACTGAGATGGTCGCCTCATATAAAAGTGAGCCGGCAACCACACTCTTCCACCGAAACGCAAGAACTGCTTCACGCTAAAAATAGGTGTGGCGGTGGTACTCCCCGGTCGAACTACATTGGTTGCGTCTGAACTACGTTGGTCGCTGGAAATCCGAAATTAACAATTTGAATTCTTGCGTACTAGTGGCAATAGAAAACAGGTATAAAATATACAAATACCTCTTTCTTCTGTGCACAAGGTTTGGCGACCGGTCAGCCTATTGCACTTCCACTTCAAGGTCCCGTGACCACCACACAAAATAATAATTATATACCTACCGTTCGTTACGAAAACCGAATAATGAATGTGTGTGAAAGTGTAATGACAGAACGTCAATATTTTTAGAATTTAACCATTTTATTTAATTCTAGCTATTCTATTATTTCGGCCAGTCATAAATACTGAACAAATACTAAATTTAAAACTTATGCGTATTATAATGTTCTGTTGTGCATGAGATTACACGAAAGTTAAAATTCCCATGCGTAGACATACCACCCTTCGTTTCAGTTCACTGGTTTAAGAGACATATGGCATAAACTATTAAGCCTAACGAAAACACATTACGTGGGCCAACTTAAAACTTATAATTAATACTGTAACTCACGAATATTTTACACGCTCTGCAAAATTTTGTCTGACATTTTAACTAACTAGACTAAACAAGGCCTTAGTAAGCTCCGAACTTTATTAAATTCATACTAATCCACTTAATTTATTCATAATAAGTATGTGATTTACGTTCTAATAGATTATCTCCTGATATTTTATGATTAAATCTAGCTTTTACCCGAAACTTCGCTCGCGTTAACTAAAACAATAATCTTGCATCTACCCTCAAAAATTAAAATAATTGTAGTATTGCTTATAATAAGTGACAGAACAAAATGACATTAAATATACAAAAAATCAAAACAGCTGAAACAATAGTCAATAAAATATTAATTTAAAGGGTTTGAACTTCCTAGATTTTCAATTTTTTGACAAACAATCATGACTGCCAAAAATATTTAACATATTTTTTTAATAAAAAGTATCCTATGATTTTTCTAATATCTCTAAGAATATGTGTACAAAGTGTCATGATAATTGGTTGAGTAGTTTTGGCGTGAAAGTGTAACAAACATACATTCACGTTTATAATATTAATACTATTTAGAAAAATACCGTCATAATTGCAATATAAGAGGCATTTTATCTTAGTCTCTAGAAATTTTTTTTCTACCCTATAAACCTATAAAGACACCTATAAATCAAAGATAGTATTGACTTCCTCAGATTTATCAGCACATTGAGATCCATTGCTCAGTAGGCCTCTGGTAAATGGGGTTTTGGTAATAGCCATCGCAAAAAACGTAATCGAGCATCGTACATTTCAAAAGTGTGAACGAAAACGTAATCAGAGATTGTTTCAAGGGGATTCCCTCGAAACAATCTCTGACTATTGACTATATCATTTTTAGATTTAAAAGCCCCATACTAAGGTAAGTTGTAGATGAGAACTGAAATTCCGAACATTTTCTACTAGATACCGTACCATGAATATAACAATTTCCAATAACCTAAGCAAACTTGACGAGTTATTGGAAATTCCTAATTCGTTCATATTGGTCAATAACCCGTTCGAAACAACGATCTTAGTCGCTCTGAATAGCTTGTACGATAGTTAGGCAACTAAACCAAAACTAGATTATGTAAGGCGGTCATTCTAAATAGTATTTTGAAATTGTTATACTCCGAAGGCACCTCACCCCTTCTATATAACATTAACAATGTTAAGGCAATGCTGTGTTGTTTTGAAGATTAGGTAATACATTTGGAATTATATTTTGAACTTGTTTTACACCGAAAGCACCATCATCATGCCTATTTCTATCATATAAAAGTGTTAGGTTAGGTTAAGTTAGGTTAGACGATTAGGTGAGGTATTTGAAACAGTATTTTGACTTTTTTCTACTCGAAAGGCACCATCACCTCTAATATAACAAAGTTAGGCGCTGCTGTGCTGTTTTGAATATAAGATAAGGAGTTCATTTATAATAGTAGTATTTTGAAATGGTTCTGTGAAGAATAAACTGCCATAACTATCTGCCTTATAAAAAAAACACTGAAAACACTGTTATAAGTACACAGCAGCGACTAATAAGGCGCTGCTGTATTCTGACTTGAAAATTAGGTAGGACGGAGTATTAGGGGGGTAGGTGGTCTTTTGAAATAGTGTTTTGAAATAATTCAAATGCGAAAAAACCGTTGCCATGTTTATTTCTGCCTTAAAATAGTGTTAGGCGTTGCTGTGTTCTGGTTTAAAAATTACATAAGGCGATCGTAAGCAAGTTCTGATTTATGTAGGTTTTATGCCTTTGTTTGACTTTATATCTAACTCCATGGCTTTGTTCCTTCCAAAGGTATAGCTATAGGTATATCTTATTATTATTTTTTATATATTTGTTACGGATTATTATATAATAATTGTTTTTTTAATAATATTAACTATAAGTGATTTAATTATACCTTCTCCTTGTTATGAAGCCAAATATATTTTTTATTTTGAAGTAACTAACATGCTGTATGAACATGTGTAAGCAACTTCATATAGAATAGAGGTTCTATGTAAAGCCCACATGCGTTGCTACTCCTGAAGACTACGATGGTCACGCCAAATAAAAAAGCCCGAGAAAGAAATAATTTCTTTCCTTCTTTTATTTATTTTATAATATTTGACAACCCTATTTACAACTGTGCAAGCAATGTTGGATAACAAGTAAGGGAATTTATCGAGTCGCTGCGCAGCGCCTGTCACTAACGTTATAAACGAGGGAACTCAGATGTTTAGACGGACTTATCCGTTAACGCATGATACAACACGAGTGAGGGTTTGATTCTACAGAATGCTCATTATCAGATGAGTTGGATGCTTGTTTAGCATATGAATCTTTAAAATATTAGTAATATCGTTAAAATATTAAAACAAAAAGCCCGGCTTTTTGACTCACTCGGCTCGATTTCGACTTTCGAAAAACGAAATTTTTGTTCATACTGATAGTATATTTAATGTAACGCTTATATAAGTTTTATATTATATAAATTTTAGATTGGTATATTTACTAGCTTTCATTTAATAACCATATTGTCGTAATAGTAAAAAAAATCGCTCGTCCTCCCCCTTTACCTTCTATACCCAGGCACCATTTTTAAAAATCATGTAGCCTATGTCACTATGAAAACTGAGATGATTCTATATATATCATACGTCATAAACCGTCAAGCAGTTTTGGCTGAAGGGCGTGCCACAGAAATGGACATACATAGAAACCAACATACATACACACATACATACATACATAGAAACATACATACATAGGCTCCGGATTTATTATGGGAAGAGTTTTACAAGAATAACAATTTGTATTTTAAAATTAAAAGATCGGCAATACTCTTAGTTCCGTTCTCGGTAGTACAGGACTTGCTAGCACAAAAATATTGAATTCAAGAAAATATCCGCTGATTTAGATCTTTTGAACTTTGAAAAGAACTCAATATTGTTAGCGAACTTCTTTGGAATCCGAATTATTCTGTGAATTAAAACATTTTAAACGAAGCAGAAGTTTGTGTTACTATTAATATTTTTCAGTGTACAATTTATACAGTTAAAAGTTTGAAATTTCGTTACATTTGTATTTCACAGTTTCCACTTGGAACTATCTTAGTACACAAGAATTACGGATCTCCTATTATCGTGGAGACTATAAAGGGCTTCTGGAACGGTCGGTAAGAATGAGTGCTTGAACCGACAGCCAGCAAGCCCAGGACGAACAACATATGTATGTGTGGCTGTACCGTCGTAAACGTTTGTAGACACGTGATGAGCGTAAGATCTATCAGGACAAAGTCCGAAAATGGCACCTCCACTCCCCTCTGAGGACTTGAGTTGAATTCCTTTAGAGATCGCGGTGTCCTTTAAAAACAAACAAACGCTTTCTACACTCATAGCACTACAATATGATTTTCTCCTGTGACGTGGGTGCCACGGACACACAAAGACGAATACACAAACACCCAGACCAAGACCAGAAATCTAAACTCATCATTCACATTTCTGTCTGGCCAGGGATCGAACCTGGGACCCACAGCGTGTCAGGCTGGTATGGTGACCGCTCCGCCACGCGGGTCGTCGACAACGTCAAGGACAGCTCCTCAATGTGTTTAGTGTGGTAAAAATTTCAAATAACCCGTTGTCGTTTCTGCTGCGCCACAATATTTTTGAATGCTGTCCAATTGTAATTATCATATTTTGCAAAATCGCTAGACATATTTACCTCCGTAGCGAGGATTGGATTCCGGGATCAATCCAAAATAGAAATTCGAATGATGCATGTAAATTTCCGTTCTGGGTCTGGGTGGTTATGTATTCGTCTTTGTTAGTAATGAAAGCGTTAATAATCTAATCCGTTAATAATTAGTTAATCAAGTCAACATAATACAGAATGTATTTAAATAGTGTAATATTAAAATGGTTAATAAAATATGCGTTCAACTATCTAAAGAAGCTATTCTGCGGAGTCCTGAGGGACCTGCCAGGAACTGCTTTCAATTCACCGTGCATTCGCTCGAGATTAAGCTGGCTTAGTACCGTTATGCGACTACAGAAATATGCCTTGAATACTTAGGTAGTGCATATTATATTAAGTTGGTACTCTATAATATTCATAAGTCTAAGTAACCTATCTTATAAATAGAGGAATTTTTGTTACATGCAATTTTAAATTAGCAAGTAGTATCAGTGTTCGGAACCGTACGATGATTATCGTACATGTACGATTACTTCATAGTAACGTAGGATGTACGATAGTACACTGTACAATTGTACGAAAATTTTACATGCTGTATTATGGGTGTTAAGAGGTTAATTTTGAAACAAATGATTCAAAATACAATAAGTTTTGGCTGTCGTACAATAATTGCCTGGCTACAGGTTGGGAAGACTAAGTATAAGTATTTTAAGAAGGTAGGACGCTCTGTTATTCGACTCTGGAAGCATCATTGCCACACTTATTTCGGCCTAATAGTAGCAGTATTATGCGTGTCTGCGTTCTGATCTGAAAGGTGTGGTAAGGGACACATACTTATCCCAGACGTTCCAACCTAGGCCTCAAGGATAGCAACCCATCTGATTCATTACGATCATATAAAAAGCCTGTCCAGGTCGATGATGAAAAAAAGGTCGCCTTGGTTAAATAGTCAAAAATCTGCCGCAAAAACCAAGAAAAATATCTCATATTTCCGTAATATGAGGACCTAAATTTAAAAATACCCCCAAGCTTGTATACTCCTTAACATTGAGAAACATACCCTAAATTTAGGGAGAAATTCTCCGAGTTGGCAACACAGGTCTGCGCTCCCATTTGTTCCTTTATTTCCATAAATAAAATAACATGACGACTATAAACTCCAACAGCCCAGTGTCAGATAATCCGCATTCATTTGTTTATGTTTAGGAATCGTAAAACCAGAGAAATTTCGACACCGCTTAGGGTTTTAAAAATGAATTGAGTTGTATTTTACGAGACTGGGAATTATTATCTAGCGGATTTGATCTTGTCGATAGATCTTTTTAGTTTAAAGGTCATTTCGTTTTCAATGGTGTTTTATTTAAACTTTGATGAAACCGATCAGTAGCGTAAGTCAAAAATAAAATGATGTATTGTACTACGTTTTTGTAATAAAATAGAAAAGCGTTAGGTATGGTATCATCTGCCTGTAGTAGTAGAGGCTCGAACTCGAACCGTCCAGCCATTTGACCCCGGAAAAGACGGCGATATACCTATTTAGTGGCATACCGTCGTGAAGACCAAACGATGCGGTGGGCTCAGCCGCTCACCTGGATGGAGCCCGATGGGGCAATGCGGTCAGAGGACTTCAGTTGTGTTCCTTTGGGGATCCCGGAGGCCTTTTCCGGGGTGCGGGGGTTCGGTGTACCTTTTGAAGGTCCCCCCCCCCCCGTCACCAAAAAAAAGGTACTTACACATATTTTTTTATTACTTTTTTTATGAAATGTTTTTAGGTTTTCTCCATATCAGATTCCCTCATTACGAACTCAATTAATTACTCATTAATGAATATTTCGCCACAACATTCGTTATTAGTCCCGGGAGACAAAGATCCTGATTCCCGGGGACTGATTACACCCGGTTATGACGGACCCGGGTAATAAAATGTCGCCGCAATCTCTGTATTAAATATCTGCTATCTAGGAAGTGGGTATACGTCCTATAATATTGCTTTTTTATGTGTGATGTGGTTATATTTAGTAAGATTTTTTTTATAATTTTAAAGAACCACATATAATGCCATCCACTGATAGTAAGTGGTATGTCGCTGATAGATATTTGTAAGTAATTTAAAAAATGGAGATTCTATCTGAAGTCAATACGTTAATACTCCCGATTAATAAGATTGTCGCCTCACATAAAAGTGTACCGGCAATCACACGCTTCTACCTAAACGCAAGAACTACTTTACGCTGGAAATAATTTATCCAAGATGTTTCAATTTAGTATCCAGGAATCGCAATGCAAGGGTAGCATGTAGTAGTTGTGACCAAGCTGAGATAAGACTCTATCGTTGATTACAGATATGCATGGGCGACAGTGGTAATTCACCATCAAGTAGACTGCATGCTTATTTAAACTTCACGATGATAACAAGTAACATCGTTAAACACATTAAAACAAAAAACCCGACTGCTTAAAAGCAATTTTTTTTGAAAACGATATATTTATATAGATTTAATTTAACGCTTATATGAGTTTTTGTCAAAACAGTTACGTAAAAGTAACATAATATTTATATTTTAGATAGGTCAAAAAAATCGCCCCTCCCCCTTTTTCCTCTATTTCCTATATATATATATATATATATATAGCCTATATTGCAATGCAAACTGAGACGATTCTAATGATATGTCATACGTCACAATTCGTCAAGCCGTTTGGGTTGTAGCGCGTGCCCAAGAAATGGACATAGATACATACAAACAAACAAACATACATATGTACATACTCTCGAATAACATTACCCTCCTTCTGACGCGGTCGGGTAAAATCAATATGTTTCCCTGCAGTGAGTATTTATTTCAACACAGCGGTGATTTATTTAACATAAACAAATCGTAAACGTATAGTCTTCTTTAAAATCTCATTGCAGTGCAATTAAAAACAGTAGAGAGAAGACAAAACAATTTCCCAGCAGTTTTATTTGAGCGGGACAAATTGCCAATTAAACTGGGACGTTTAGACACGTACGACCGCAGGGTGACTACGGTACGTAAGTCTAGTCTAACGAGACTAATCTAATGAAGACATTTAGCTAGACTAGCTTAATCTCTCATAACATCAACTACACATAAATAGTAATAACTACATATGCATTTGGGTGGTAGAACCAGTGTAGTTCGACCGGGGAGGTACCACCGCCACACCAATTTCTAGCGTGAAGCAGTTCTTGCATTTTGGTGGACGGATGTGTTTGGCTCACATATAGGTGAGTGATGTATGAGTCGACCATCTTAGTCCTCTGGAGTGGCAATGCATCTGAGATCAACTTCAGATAGAACTCATGTTCTATTTAAAGTTGCTTACAGATGTCTATGGGTGGCAGTAAACACTACCTCGTTTGCTACAATCGTATACAAAAATAGTAATAAATAGGCATGTAGTCAGTGATGTTAACTTATTACCAAATGATATCTACTCGTTTTAACTCTTTAATAAAAAATAAAATACTCTAATAAAGCAAAAGATAGTAACATTCACATACAAATACTGGAATGAATATTAAGTATTTCCAACCCTACGCTAAAATTTCTACTAATGGACTACCACAAAATCAGGCACGAATATTTCCATTTCCAAAGTCCTAACGATGCTGGATCAAAGCTCTAGAGCTAGTTCTCGATAACAAATATTGGTAAAAGTTATGCAATATTGCTCGCTACGCTGGATTATCGGTATTATATTTAATACTCGTACATCTATCGTAAGTACTCGAATAAGGTAACATTTTAATGTCATAGATATTAATATTATATTTTTTTATAAAGTTGAAGTAGCAAACAAGCTTGTAGCTCACTCGAGGATCACTGCCACCTATACTCCAGGGGATTCCGAAAGTGTATTACAGATGCGTTTTCACCCCTGAGGACTATGATGGTCGCCTCGTATTTACAGCAGGCATCCTCACCCTTTCAACAAAACGCTAGGATTGCTTCATGCTGGAAATAGGTGTGATGTTACCTCCCTGGTCGATCCACATCGGTTCTTTTACCTGATCTTAATACTAATATTCATCTTTTTTTTATAATATAAAGTAGCAAACGAGCAAGCAGCCCACCTGATGGTAAGTGGTTACTGCCGCCCATGGACATTTGTACGCAACTTCATATAGAACAGGGATTCAATATGGAGTCGAACACAGATGCGTTGCTACTCCCGAGGACTGAGATGGTCGCCTCATATAAAAGTGAGCCGGCAACCACACCCTTCCACCGAAACGCAAGAACTGCTTCACGCTAGAAATAGGTGTGGCGGTGGTACTTCCCCGGTCGTACTACATTGGTTC
Source organism: Cecropterus toxeus (assembly GCA_018249875.1). Classification (NCBI taxonomy): domain Eukaryota; kingdom Metazoa; phylum Arthropoda; class Insecta; order Lepidoptera; family Hesperiidae; genus Cecropterus; species Cecropterus toxeus. The sequence goes on along the minus strand of DWNE01004819.1, from coordinate 6,046 downwards.
TACCACCTGGAGAACAGTTACTTATTGATGTCCATGGACACTGGACAGTAGTGACCAGTCTAATGGTTGAAACTCAGCTTCTCAATCAAGGGTCTAAGGTTTGAATCCCAAGCACGCACCACTGATTTTTCTAAAAGACGTGCGTATTAGAAATTATTAATCATTGCTTTACGGCGGAGGAAAACATCGTGTTGAAAACTGGACATCTAAGAGTTATCTAAAAAAAATTAAAAAAAAGTTTCTCAAATGTGTTTTTGGCTTCAAATCACTCTCTCTCATGCTAAATTAAGACCTGTACGTAGCAATGGGACAATAAGGGGTTGATGATGTCCATGGCGGCCACATGACATGACCATTTACCATCAGGCGGATTGCATGTTTTCTACTTCAATTTTATATAAAAATGTACGTAAGAAATTATGATAGGTATTGTTATGGTAGAGTATTATTTTTTTAATTAATAAATGTTAACAGAATATTGATAAAAATACACATAGAGATGGTATTAATAAAAAAATACATACAGTCGAACATAGAACCACCTCCTTTTCGAAGTCTATAAAAAGCCATTGACTTTCATCATGAAAACATGGCATGTCTATCGAGGGTTTTTATCTGATTACAATATATACGACTATTTAATTATATACTCGTATATTGTAATATATATCTAAAAAGAAAATTATAACTTCATTTAGTGTACCAAAATCCATATAATATTGAGCACTAGGTGGTAGAACTAAAGTTGGACCGGGGAAGTACCCCCGCCACGTCTATTCCAAGCGTGAAGCACTTCTCGCGTTTCGATGGAAGAGTGTGGTTGCCGGTTCACTTATGTATGAGGCGACCATATTAGTCCTCGGGAGTAGCAACGCAACTGTGATAGACTTCATATAGAACCCCTGTTCTATATATGTTGCTTACCAATGTCTATAGGCGACAGTAACCAACCAGGTGGACTGCATGCTCGTTTGCTACTTCATTCATATATATATAAAAAAAAACTGGATTGGAGTGTGGAGCCCCCTAAAATATTTTTTAAATTATGTTGCTTTTATTTGTTATTATAGCGACAACAGTAATGCATCTTCTATGAAAATTTCAACTATCTAGCTTTCGCGGTTCATAAGATACAGCCTGGTGACAGAGAGACGGAAAGCGGAGGCTTAGTAATAGCGATCCGTTTTTACCCTCTGGGTACAAAACCCTAATATCAAATTTAATTTTTAGCGTGGTTGTAATATGTCATGGCTTACTAAATGAAATTTGGTGACAAGATCAACCAGCATAGCCAATGTTTTAGCATTTAAAGAAATTTACGAGACAGGAACAGAAGTAAAGTCCTTTCCAAGTTGCTGAACCGCAATAAAATTGTTTTTACAAGCAGACGTTGTCTTCGGGCGTATTTCCCTACATTTGTTGACCCTACCCCGTTGCCATGGCAATCGAGGGTCAACATACTCGTCTTGCATTCAAAGCCCATCATTATTACAGCGCTATAATTCCATTCGTGCGATCATTTGGCGACTCGCTGGCAATGGAAATGGAGGGCTATTTGATGTGGAAACAGATTATGAATAAAATAGATAAGTTTAATGGCGATTTTATTTTGTGGTCACGTCGATGCGGTCTAGGTTGTAGCTCCATCCGTTCATCAATTTAAAGTCCTGTGCTGGGACGGTGAGACTTTTGTCAACAATCATCGCGCCTGAAACGCTTTGTGACCGCAGTGTTCATGTTACATAGGAAGACGCTGGTGCCCATCTGAGAGGAAGATCGTTCTTCTTTTTAATGCCTTGAACCATTACAGCTTTCTATCAGGAAATATCGATATTTGTATATCTTCGATTCCATGATATGGTTGATTCATTTAAACGACACGATATTTGTTAAACGACATTCAAATTTATTTACTAAAAAGAAAGACATTATTGGTTCCAAAAGTAGACACCAGAACAAATTATGGCTACCACCTTGTAAATCAGCCTTACGATCTAAAAATGTTTATCACATGTGTGTCAAAATATTTAATAATCTTCCTGAAAATCTTAAAGATTTACCAATACATAAATTCAAAAAACAATTACATGAGTGGCTAGTTGGTAAATGCTTTTATAGTATTAAATCATACACAAATAATTATGGAAATAATATATAATAATAATAATTTAACTTTAAATTTGACATGCATAACTGAAAAAAAAAGACAATGAATTATAATGAACAATATTAATAATGTAATGTGATATATGTATGTAATTGTAATTATAATAATGATGTGATAATAATAATTATAAGATTAATATAAATTATAAGAAATTGGTAACTAACCCTTACTAACACAAAAAATTTGCACGCCATTGATATGGTACATTGTGAGCTGTAGAGTAAATATAAATTAAGACCCCATGTAACCACAATTTATGCAAATAAAATTTCATTCATTCATTCATTCATTCATAAGTTCTCGGAAAAAATACAGATTCTTAAGTGTGTGTAAAGTCTGAACTAAAAAGCAATGGTTGTGGATTATGGTTATGTACCATAATCCACAACCATTGCTTTAAATATTTTCATTCTGAGAGAGGGTTGTTGCCTAACAGTGCGATAATAATGTTGATAGTGACCATAATTATTAATATTGGTAACGATTACTATTATATTAGTAGATTTATGAAAATTCATATAAGAGTTAAGCTAAGTTAAGTTAAGTTAATAATATCGTCAAAGTGTAATTAAGAAACATGTAGTGAGTCTCAGTTATTAGTTTTTATTTAGCTTTGGAACTGTAAATGTTTTAGAGTGACAATAAAATCGCACTTTATATGCCACAGAAAAGTATAGGAGACTGTATTTCAAACGGATTTATGGCTGCCGATGGCGTACCAGGTACAATCGGATGTAACGTAAAACAATCGGTTGGCTATTGTTCAACGTGTAGTAGAATAAATACCTTCAGTAACACAATGTCAAAAATATTAAGCGATTTTCAAAGTTTCAAATGAATGTGATAATAATTTATTGATTAAAACATCAGTTGTTTTAAATATCAGTGAAGTTAATGACTAAAAAAACAAAATTCTGTACCAAATGTAACCCATTTAAATTTATGTATGATTTATGCAAATATCTTTTGAATACTTATTATTTATTTTATTTCGAACCCTCACGTGGTAAAGAGCTTAATGTGACAGTTTGACCCGGAATCCAGTGCGTGTCACTGAATTCCGGGTTCAATTCTCGGTCAGAAAGGTATATCAATGAATGTAGACTTCTGTTTTGGGTCTGGGTGTTCTGATGCCAATCTGTGTGCGTGTATATTACCCATAATAATGGATAAAATATAATGAGTGGCTATGGGTGTAAAGATCGTCATTATGATTATGATTGTTAGCTTTATTTATGAAATGTCGATTTAACATTCAGTAATTAACTCATAGATTCAATCTTAGCTGTCATTTAAGTCACTCAATCATTCATTCATTCAATCCTTCATTCTTGCTTCTGAGGCAAACAGCCGGCATTCGAGTTTTGGACCGCAAGTCGTGTACACATTCGAAATAGTTTAAGCAGGAAAATCTGAGAGCTTATAAATACACATATTCAAATATATAGTCATGTAAGTACAATGCAGTTATTTTTAATACGATGAAATTCTCAAATATTTACGTCAATCTGTATTATGTGATTTGATTACAAAATATATGATTTTTGTTATTATTGTGTTACTTTTTCATTACAAAACCCCTATTCTGAACTGATAGCCAACATGATGTTATTTACTATAGACAAATTGAAATTGTTATTTAAACGACAGTAATAACGTCTTCATAGTACCATAGTCAAACAAATAGCCCTACGAATCCTTACAAAGACAAGTACCTAGATACCCAAATCTAACAGAAACTGAAATTCAATATTTGGATGTCTGTCTTATTGGAGATCGTATAATAATTGGACTATATAACATTTTGGAATATCCATGATTACTTTATAGCGTGGATCAACAAAGCCTTGAAAGCGATTAGATTACGACATTAAATAATCAAAATTTTATCGCTTATCTAGTTATGGATCTGTAGGCAATTGATATTTGTAATTACTGATGATAGCAATTTGATTTAGCTAAATTGAATACGGGTGATACAACATATTTAATGATATGCATTCGCTTGATTACCTGCGTACTAATTATAAGTACCAAACGGTTTAGTAAATCATGCTAATCTTTAATACTTGCAACCATCCTCGTATAATATTACTTTACTCCAAAAGTAAATATATAAGGAAGTGAAAGCTTGGCTCGAAGCTTGAAGGATGGCTTGTATATGTATCCCAGGTTGGGAAAAAAAAAACACCTCAGATTATATGTACGTATTAGAAATTAATTATAACAAGTTTGAACGTCAAAGGCAAATATCGCGAAGAAACTTGCAGGATATTTGAAGTTCGTCTGCTTGCTATAAATTCCTCTCACACATGTCAAGACAAGATGCAACCATGCAACCTAACAGTAATAGATTGACGATGATTCATCATCATCATCATCATCTTGATAGAAATTATTATCAGCAATTTAATTTAAATGACTATAATAGTCTTCAATCCTTGTCTAATCCACCCTTGATAAAAAGATAAGGTACACAAGTACATAAACCATTGGCTAATTTACATAATAAATACAAATTTGGCTATTAATTTAGCGATGTCTATCTTTCCTGAGATATATAGCGCAGTAGCCTTGTAGCATAACTTTATGTGCGGTTTCATGCTTCGTAGGGCGCATTAACCCATCGATATATGCTCCGGTTGCTATGTGGTCATCTAATCATATGATCAGATATCACCCCTTCTCGGAGGCGCTTTGAGCCATTAGAAATCTATATCTTAATAAAGCAGTAAGAAATTCTTCAGTCATAGTAATAATTCCAAATACAGTAGGTTCCAGGTGGTAGAACTAATGTCAGGCGGTAGAGCCACACCTATTTCTAGCATGAAGCAGTTCGTGGGTTCCGGTGGAAAAGATTGGTTGCCGGCCCACTTAGATATGAGGCGACCATCTTAATCCTCGGGAGTAGCAACGCATCTGTGAACGATTTCAGATAGAACCACTGTTCTATATGAAGTTGCTTACGGATGTCCATGGGCGGCAGTAACCACTTACCATCAGGCGGACTGCATGCTCGTTTGGTACTTGATTCTTATTAAAGAAAAAACATTTTTATGGAACATTTTTTCATTGCTACTAAGCACGAGAGATAAAATGAAATGGCGTGTGGTAGCACGTATCTTACCAAACGGTTCAAACTTGGTCACAACACAACAAACAGTTAAATGCCGCCATAATAAATACAGAGTTCTACCACCTTCACCCGCATTATTGAAGCTTCATAATTACAAACATTATAGATTAATCTTAGAACAAACATGCCGTCTAACTACTAAGGATTATGCAATATTAGTTGCGTAATTGAATTGGTTTTCACATCTTGCGTTTATGCGGTGATTAGCTACTACATGATTTATTTGTGGACTAAATTAGTTGTTACCGAAATAATTATTTGTTTTTGCTAAATAAATAAATTTGTAGTTCGTCAAATGCTCTTATATTAAATACGGATGGGGCTCGTGCTAGTATTTATTACACAGTAAACAGTGTATCTAATTGCTATTGTAGTTTAGTTTAGTATTACTAAATTTAGTTTAGTATTACTAAATCTTAAAAATGGTAAAATGGTAAAAATGGTCAAACGGAAATATTATTCATTATTTATATTATTAACATTCATGTAATATTTTGTAACGTAGAGATGGTGAGATGCTCTAATATGGTGAGGTGCGGTGACGAGGGAGGTGAGGTGAGGCGAATTTTATTTGACAACTATTTATTTGACAACCCGCGTGGCGAAGCGGTTACCATACCGATCTAACGGCAGTGGGTCCCGGGTTCGATCCCCGGCCAGATAGGTATCTGAATGATGAGTTTAGATTTCTGTTCTGGGTCTGGGTATTTGTGTATTCGTCTTTGTGTGTCCATGGCACCCAC
>DWNE01004818.1:0-14704 GCA_018249875.1 Cecropterus toxeus | reverse complement strand
AATGGTTTTTTGTTATCAGTATCATGTATATATTTATATGCATTTGGTAAAAAAATGTTATTTTGATATTACAAACATACACTTCAATTTTATTTATATGTATAGATTTTCTTTATTATGCATTGGTTGAATCGGAAAAAAGTTGATAACATGTTTTCCAGATGGCTCGCTAGATTTTCTGTAAACATAGCTGAGATTATTCGATTAGACATGCTTTCAAACAAAAGCAATCCATTCAAATCGGTACACCCCACTCGAGAGCTACCGTCTCGAGACAAATAAATATTGACACACCGGTAAATATATATATTGGTATCAGGTATATAACAGAAAATCAACGGAATGAAAAAAAATCAATGCATTCCAAATTTTTGCACAGGCATTATTCTGACATTCGGTCACGAAAATGAAGAGAGAATTCGTAACAAAGCTCAAGGCTGAATGTAGGACACGTTAATTACTCTATTCATGAGGGAGCTGCACAGAGAAGGTGCCGCCGGAGAGGTTTTAAAAATGGAGCAAACAATAGGCACGTGTACGGTGTAGGTACGGCCTATTCGAGTTTTACTGCTTTAGAATTAGTTTACTCTCTTAGTTGTTTTGTTGAGTGTTTTGTTGATAAATTATGGTATGAAGAGGAGGAAAGGTTTGTTTAACTTAGTAGGTACATATTGATCTTTATATAGTGTAGGTACGTACATACTTTATCTGACAATAAAACAAAACGTCTCAAATGTCACTTCGCGCGCGACAAATATATCACTCTCATTATACAGCGATAATAGTCAATGAAGATCAATGAAGATGAGAAGCTCGGTAGTGCTTTGTCAAATTCATTATGACAATGCATTAATGTGTATATTTAATCAACAAAATATTTCTACGTGTTCCTCCTATCATAACTTTGCTATCCCTCAACCAAGAAATGAGATTTGGTATGTTATTAACATAATCAAATTAGAATTTTTGATACAGCTACAATTTGGAAAAAACTATGCAAGATTTCAGGGTTAATAAGAAATCAAACTAAATAGTTTTGGACTTAGGATAGGATAGAATAAACATGCGGTGTTAAATTGAATAACCAATAACGAACAGAATACCAAACCAAACCAAACCTACACAAAACAATTTAACATTGCATGTAACTTTTAAGTAAAACTAGTAATATTGTTAAAAATAGTAAACCAAAAAAGCAGACTGAATAAAATGATATTTTTGTTCATAATTAATGATAGGAGTATAATTATATTAGCGTGATAGTAAAAAGTTGTACCCACCCATCCATTTGTCCCTTATTTGTAGACGCCATTTTAATATACATACATATTAAAATACATATTACTCTGCAAAGTGAGACGATTCTAATGTCATACATTACAATCCCCCAAGCCGTTTGGAATGGGGCGCGTGCCAAAGAAATTGACATAAATACATTAAATACATACGCCCGAAAACGTTACTATCCTTCTGACGCAACTGGGTAATAATAAAACTTAACTCTTATGAACGTTGAATATTATCGTGATGTTTCAATTGGTATCCAATATTATAGATATAAACTTTTATTACCATTCATAAAGGAGCGTCCGCCTGCATGCCCCTCTATGTTCGTATGCGCAATATATTCACACGAAAAATATTTACGAAATAAAAAGTAGTAGGTATAGTTTCTTCTAAACTCCATTCTTTTTATGCTATTGAAGAAGTTTTGAACTTACTCCGTTGGTATATGTAATTTGTTGTAAGAAGTATTTTTAAGAACCGGCAGATATATGTAGGACAGTTATCGAAAGCCTATCACACAAGCATTGTGTGATTGGCTTTCGATAGGTCACCTGTTCTACATTAAGTTCGTTTAAGATGTGAGCACTTTACCATTAGATGAACTCCATTTTTGTTTTTTACTATATCCATACACTGAAAGGACTAGTCACGTTGTTTTTTTATCGATTTCTGCTGAAGGTCTTGCTCGTGAAAGTTCTTGACAACTTTATGGGCTATTCTCCGCTAATTTGTCCAGTTTCAGCTTTTCTTAGGGCGGTCGCAATGTAGAGTCTGGTGAGGTTAGCTACTTTGTCACACCATCGGATAGGATTGGTTGTGAGGACTCTTTGCTTCCAACCAACTTCTAACCTACCAACTTGTCGAGGTGCTCTGCTCAATTCTACTAAATTCAGTGTGGTCAGATGAACAGATGGTCAAAAGTCTAATCTTTATGCAAAGTTGTTCCCGAATAGAGGTGTTGCTTACCTTAAGATAACTATACCCAGTAAAGATATAATAAATGTAAATAATATTTCATAACGTTTTTTTCAGACAATGTCCACGCACACTGATGACACCGTTGAGGCGGATCATTCTCGAAGAGGTTCGGGTGGCGTCCAAGAAGCATCCCCACGAGTTTGGGTACGAACCCGACGAATCAGGTAAACGAACCTCTATTAAGTATGTAGAAAGATAAAGATCTTCGTGGTTCGACCTACTTTTATGCTATCTATTCCTTCTTCATATCAGGTTTTTTTTGCGAGTGGAGGAGTTATTTTGTGGCAAGGACGTGTGTTGAGATTTAGTTTTAAAGGGTAGCAATGCATCTTGTAGTCGAATTCATGTAGATTTCCAATTTTATTTGGAGTTGTCCATAGGTTATTAACCTAATGAAATCAGTATGTTACTTTTTTGGTTAAATTTCGTAAAAAAATAATTTAACTCGTTCCATCTGCGCAAAGAAGTCCACGTTAATTAACTATCTTATCATGCGTTTGCAAATAGATTTGTGCTATTTGCTTTGTGTGCGTACTTTTACGCGTAGGTGTTTTAATTCGGCAGCTAGTGATTGTTAGTGCAACGTTAGATTGAATTCGAGTTTTTGAATGTACTGTAAATTCTATTAGCTCCTTTTTGTTCAATTAATATAACAGACAAACATGTAGTCCACATGCTCATGGACACTTGTAGTAATACTGTTGGTCGAAGATGCCTTCTGAGTATTAAGTTGTAATTCCTTGTGAGCATCTTCATTATCACCATAAAACCAGAGTAATGGTGTACTTCCGCTTAGAACATACCTCCGATCGATCTGAAATTTAGTATACTTATGTATCGTGAAGGCGCTGATTGAGAATAATCAAAATACCTGCAAACCGATTTCAAGGTCAAATTGACGATTTTTTGCGGGTGAAACCGCGAGGCACAGCTATTCTATGAAACATTACGTTATCATTGCAATCATAGAAATCCATGGTTTTATCATTTTAAGTACCTGTGTACATTACGTCACCTGTTGGCCGGTATAAACAAAGACAGGGCGTGGTACCGCTGATATGTGATATTGTGTTGGTCGTGAATGCGCTAAATTTAAGATATTTCACGGCGATAAACTATCTAAGTGCCACTCGGGTGATAATTTTGGTGCCTATGTCCGTACTATGATTGATTACGCTGATTTTAGTGAATATCGACGGAGGAAAGCGAAATTGTCGTATCTCGAAAAAAATACGAATTTAGATTATATACAAAAAAAAATATTACAATAATCTTGGTATAGTTTTATAGCTGAGATATAATTTAGACATTTAGTTTAAAATTCTAAATTTTACTGCATTAAATACTTCTAGATGATTTGATTTGCTATTGCTGCAGCAGTCCGTCTGGCCGGAGATCAAAACCCGAACCCATAGCATGTCAGACCTGTACAGTGACCGCTCTGTCACGTGGGTCGTGACATACCTTAAATAACGTTCTACGTATTATACAATACTCGTTAAAATTTAAATTAATGACCGCTCGTTTGCATAGAGAAGGGAAATTAATTATCCAATTTAAGGTTATCATACATGACGCTACCAATCGGTGTGCGCTGCATATAAGAGTATATACTATGAAACTAGCTACACCTACTCTACATTATAATACCAGAAATAATAGCGCTATTTCAATTAATTACGTGACATGATTTTGGAGATTTTTCGCGTGAGGTTTGTTCAGATTCTACAAACCTATCCTACCCCTCACGTGTCACATAATTAATGGATGTTCCCTTACGACTTAACTTAAACATGACACGTTCACTGGTTTATCGTAACGATTCTTTTGTAGTCTTATATGTATTTTGAAAAAAAAAACATTCAGATTAAATGACTTCGACTTAGTCTTTCGTCTTACACGACTTAAGGGACTAGTCGACTGATGCAAATAAGTCGAGTCTTTTCAATACATGATTGAATATGATACTTCAAAAATGATTTGAAGGACTGCTATATCTCTTAATCTTACATAACATAAATTATCTTATGATACGTCTTATGGTTCAATTTTTTAAAACCTGTCGCATCCCTTCTTTCCAGTGTACATAGCGCTCCGGCTGATGCAGGCGGTGACCGCCCGCGTGAACGACGTATGCCTGCGTTACTTGGACAACGCGCGGTTGGACACGTTGCCGCCGCCGCCCGCGTTGCGGGAATACCGTACCGTCTCCTCCGCAACTAAGAACTCCAGACGGGTCATGGAGGATCGGCATATAGAGATCGGGAACCTGGAGGCGCTGTTTGGTATTGATGTGAGTTGCTGATTTACTTTTTTTGTGTTTTTATGTAGTATAGAAGGAAACGAACGTACATCTGATGGTAAGTGGCAACTGCTACCCATGGACATCTGCAATTAACTCCAAATGGGATCAGAGTCTTACTTGACCAACCTCGATCGTTTAGAGCGTTCTTACTCCGAAACTAAGTGAAAAGGCAGCGGATAAATATGTTTCCCTTACCACACTTTTCAACCCAGAGCACAGAAAATGAGTGTGGGTAATATACAACCTTCTATTGAAGTAATAATAGAATATGTCATTTATAAGACTTGTACCTTGATGATAAATAGTATCAGCCGACCATTGATTTGTTGTAAATCTTATTCGGAGATATGATTGCTTATACTGTCAGGACAACAGTGGCGTTTAAATCTGATCTTACAATAGTTACAATAAGTGCGATGGAAGGTGTGCGGAAATTTTGCCTTTTTTATATCTAAACCTAACGATACGGCATACGGGCTACCTGATGGAAAGTAGTCACCGTCGCCTATGGACATTTGCAACACCAGAGGAGTCACCAAAGCATCGCCGGCTTTGAAGGAGAGCTCTTTTCACACCCTTTTTGAAGAACCCCATGTCATAGCGCTCCGGGAATACCTCTGGAGGAAGTTCGTTCCACAACTTACACGTCCGTGGCAGAAACGAGCCTGTAAACCTAACTGTGGAGGACCGCCACGAGTCCAGTTGGTGTGGATGGAACTTCATCCTTCCATCCATCCTTTTTATAGATATGGCAAAAGAACAAAATGTAGTTCTCCTGAAACTGAAAGTGTCTAATGTCTGTCTGTGACAAATTGTCAGAACTCCTGTATTCTCCTGTATCCTCTAAACGCTTTACCTAATTTTAAGAGTTACTTCAAAGTAAGCAGACTTTAAATTGTGTTTCAACGAATAAATCAAGTGTTACGTGTGTGATATCAAGTTGAAGACATACGTCTAGACTCTAGATTGTCTGTCAGACTCAGGAATTCTTGAAGATGTGAGTGCGTGCACTTAATTACGGGCGTTAGAAGTAATACTTGGCGTTATAAAGTTAGTTAGGCGTGACTAATAAAATTTTCTTTTATTATTAAATATTTTACTATAAATTATTTAGCTTTTGTTTGTATTTTTTACTTTTATTATCTAAAAATGTCACGTTAATGCTTATGAACATAATCTAAAGCAATCAAATAAATATAAATACTAATTGAATTAATTAAAATCAATATAACAATATTATACTCTCGATAAAAAAAAAACTTCTTAAATTAATACGTTCAATTATTATCCGTTGAAGAGAAAATAAATGCTATATAAGTTATAATTTTCTTAGTTTAAAACAAATTCTATCGCGATAACATCATCCTTGAATATAATTCACTACTTCTGGTTGTCTTAGGAGAGTAAACTATGTCTTTAGGTAGCAGTATTATTATTTTATGTCAAATGAGAACTGGGTCATCATTGATGAAATATTAGATTCAATGTTTTTGATCTCACAAATTTAAAGCCTATTGGTAGATCAAATGTAAGGTTGAATAGAACGAAACTGAAAACTGTTGCTCTACACATAAATAGGCGATGAAATAGACGTAATTGATGATATTCAACTATTTGCCCTTAGAACGAATTTAGTTCATCAGTATCATTAAACTGCTTGTTTCCTTAAACGGTCACTGTTTAAATTTTCGACCATACATTGCAATTTAAAATGCACTTTTACGTTTTCGGCCATACCTGAACTTGTTAGAATGAAAGTAGAAAACGAGCATGCTGGCCACCTTGTAATTGGCAATTGCCGTCCATGAACATTGATTAAAGAACCTCAGACAAGATTTGAGTCCTATCTAACGTCAACCCCAGATACGTTGCCAATCTATTGGAACTCCATTTATATATGTCCCATATCATAGATTGTCACACCTTCCAACTCATAACAATGCTACTGTTAGGTCATTTTAATTACAGAGGATTAAAGATACTTTGACAACACTTATTACGCTTTCTACACTCATAGCCCACAATAACCATCATATTTCATTTTGTTTTCAATTGCCCCCCTTATCTCTCCTTCGCAGACGACAGAGCCGACGAGCTTCTACGCGGTGTACGATGGACACGCGGGATCCGCAGCGGCGACGTACTGCGCGGCGCATCTACACCAGTACCTCGTGGAGAGTCCGCACTTCACCACCGACCTGCGACGAGCCGTCCGCGACGCCTTCCTACGCACCGACGCTGAGTTCGTCAGGAAAAGCAATCAGGAGGTGAGACGGACGGATGAAATATCTGTGACCTTAGCTTAAAGTCATTTTTTTTGACAAATTGACTTTGAGTACTAAATCTGTGATTAATCTATAGACATCTGTTTTTCTTAAAATGAGACCCATCGATAGATTTTCGTGTTAGCAAGAAAGAGATCTATCAAAAGTTTCTATCTCTCCTTTTCTGTCAATTCTCGTAGAAGAAATAAACGATTTTTTCTTCAAAATCATGTTCCATGAACAATAATAAATAAATACTCATTTACAAGCAGAATATTAAGTAGAATCACTGAGAATAAAAGTTAAGACCGATTATGTAATGCTTCGCAAAAAGAAACGAGATGCAAGGATAAATACGTATACAAAATGCGCAAAAAACACTAAATATTCTTGGCAATAATTTCTGAAACGTACTTTATTATTTGCAGCGTAAATATATTATGAAAATATTTCATTTCTTCTGGTACACACGGGCATTACATAATATCGGAAATAAATTTTTCTTTGAGTATGTGGTGGGTGGAAACTGGCCTTTATTAACTTAGCACTTTATCACTTAACGAATAAAGGAGGTGGCCTTTAATTCGTTAGCGCATTCGTTATTACATTATAAAAAATCGTTAACATATGCATAAAAAATTGTTAACATGTACATAAAAAATCTATAACATGTGTGTACATTTAATTCGTTTACATGTAAAGAAAATTAAATTTATTTACATGTGTACAGAATTTTATTCTTTAACATGTTTATAAATATAGTTAGTTAACATTTGTATAAATTTAATTCGTTTGGATGGCGTACAAAATTATACTCGTTTACAAGTTTGTAAATTGTATTCGGTACGTGTGTATAAATATAATTGGTTTACTTGTGTACAACATTTTATTCATATACATGTGTATAAATATAACTCGTTTACATGTAAAGGAAATGAAATTCCTTTACATATGTACAAAATGCAATTAGTAAACGTATTTATAAATTTAATTCATTAACATGTGCATAAAAACTTGTTAACATATGTATAAAAATTCATTAACATCTGTATAACTTTAATTCGTTTACATGTAAAGAAAATTAAATTTCGTTACAGGTGTACAAACTTTTATTCGTTAGCGTGTTATTAAAGTTAGTTAACATGTGTATAAATTGTATTCGTTACAAGTGTGTAATTAATTTCGTTACGTGTGTATAAATATAATTAGTGTATACAAAATTTTGTACCTTCGCATGTGTATAAATTTAAATCGTTTACATGTGTATACATTTTATACGTTTACATGGGAATAAAAATTCATTGACATGTGCTTAAACAGAATTGTTAAACATGTTTAATAGGAGTTTAATAGGTGGTAGAACCAGAGTAGTTCGACCGGGGAAGTACCACCGCCACATGTATTTCTAGCGAGAAGCATTTTTTTGCGTTTCCGTCACACTTTTATATGAGGCGACCATCATAGTCCTCGGGAGTAGCAACGCATCTGTGGTTGACTTCAGATAGAAACCATGTTCTATTTGAAGTTGCTTACAGGTGTCCATGGGCGGCAGTGACCACTTATCATCAGGTGGAATGCATGCTCGTTTGCTACTTCAGAAAAAAAATGTGTATAACCGGTGTCGTCTTGTTCGGCAGCGCGTGTACGGCGGCAGCACGGCGGTGGTGGTGGCGGTGCGCGCGCGGCGGCTGCTGGCGGGCTGGGCCGGCGACTCGCAGGCGCTGCTCGCCAAGCGCATGCGCCTCATGCAGCTCGTCAACCCGCACAAGCCCGACCGCGAGGTGAGCCCGCTGTCCTCCTGCCCGTGGCCTAGCGTGGGGCATACAATGGAACAAGGTAGAATTGGTCATGGCCCCGCGCGGAACGTCTTGGAAGGCGGAAACATTGCTTCTTTTTATATTAAATTCTTGGTATTTCCGTACGGTTGGTAGAAAGACGTTGAAACTTTTCAACAACTTGCCCCGGATGGATTTTTTTGCGACCCTTGTCTTTTGGTCGCCAGATTGCGGTCTCAGGTCACAAAACTCACACACACACTTTATAGATGTTTAATTTTTATAGCCCACTTAAATTCGAAATTTTATTGCGGAATGGTGCCGCGAATTTGGTCCCCAGCGGCGCAATGCGAACCTTTCTGCATTCTGCTACGTGGGCCACGAACCATTCGCTTGGCACTGCAAAACGTCTGCGTTGAAAGTTAAAAGCAAATGGGATACACTCTAACTAGCGGTCTGTATAACGCTCGCTTGGCACAACAAGCGTCGCCGTTTAGCAAACTTCGACAAATTTCGCTACTTTAGCCACGACGGAATATTGGCGGAAGAAACATATATTTCAAAGGTCGTTGTTAACGCAAACACAAGCACTTAGCATAAAAATAATTGTATTTTAAGATTTGATATTACAACGTAGAAAAATTGTTGAAATTCCCTCAACGTTGACACAAGTCCCGCCAAACGAGTGTTTTGCGGCACTCAGGTAATGCTGTCCGTTGCGTACCATCGTTTCAAGGACGCTTTAGTGCTAACGTTATTCGGCAATTATTTTATAGCTTACGAATCTATATAGACGCGTAGACCAAGAACTGTTGGCTGAATGTTCGAGTTAGAATCAAATAAAAAGTTACACGCAGAGCTGCACACCTTTTTGTACTATGTTGTGGGTAACACACAAAGACAAATACATAAACATCCAGACCCACAACAGGAATCTAAATTTATTATTCAGATGTTTGTCTGACCAGGGATGCAATCTGGGACTCACTGCGTGTCGGACCGCTTTGGTGACCGCTTCGCCAAGGTCGTCAATTATCAAACATATGCTGCCTGTTAGACGCTCAAGCAATAAATTGGACGCCCGAGACGCAGCGGCTTAAACAACTGTTCAGTAGCTTAAATAACAAAATGGTTAACTAAGAAACTGTCGCACTCGCAATAGTAACCGATTTGGTAGCCACCTTAACTGTATGTTGGAACACAAGATTTGTTCTTTCGCATTTCGTTCGTATCATCAAAATCTAATTTAATTTAAGATGTGCAACGCGCGGCGTGTTCGTACATTTACTATTTATATAATGTAGGAGTAGCAATGAAGCATGCAATCCACCTAATGGTAAATGGTCGCTTCTCCAATTAATATCTGTAATCAAGCAGAGATAAGATTATAAGTTTATCTAAGGTGGATCACAAATGGGTATATTTCCCGTTAGGGTGTTTCAATACCTCAGAGAATTTTGTCTCATTTCCTACACCCTACAAATCAGAACAGCGCAGTGTTATGATTGTGATGTCCATATTTTATAAGACCTTACTTATATGTTTACCAATATGTCCTTTATTATTTTCTTTCATATATTTTTTTACCATATTGTAACTACAGTGATTGTAGCATGCTGTTCTTAAAAAATAAATAAAGTAGTTTTTAGTACATTGTTCTCTAATTGACGCGGGTGAACCCGCGTGGCATAGCTAGTAGATTATAATTTCCTCCCGCTACGCTAAAGGACCGCATTCAGACGCAGCGCCGCAACGCTCAACGTGTCTTAAAAACACGCGCGGTAACGTTTTTAAGTATGGCTGCCTTATGCCGTATTTTTTCTCATTTTACTTTGAAGTATTTTTTTTTTGGCATATTTTAAGGTCTTCAGCAATGTGACAGGAATACAAACTTTTTATTAGAAAGCTAAAATGCGTAAAGCAGATTTTTTTTCAGTTACTTTAATATTTTTTTACAAACACTGGATATTTTTATTATGTCATATTTTCTGTATTTATATTTCATCTACAAAGTAACAATCCTGTATAAATAGCAAAAGTCTCATTATATCATCATTTCATTTGATCGTTTCTATAAATAAATATTTGTACGACTTTTCGTAGGTAAACAGGATAATTTTGTATTAATTATTTTACTAATTTATAGCCAGCGAAAATATCCATTGCAAATAGATGAAAATCTCAAGGCCCAGTAAATTGAGCGCTACTCCACGAAACTCTTTCTACCCCTACGTAACAAAAGGCGGTTATAATTCCCTTGTTCTCGGCACTACACGCAATTATGGCAACCCCACGCAGCCTAATACATACTTCACGCGTGCACTTCAAGCCACTCGCCGAGTGGAGACCGCTTTGTCGTAACTATACCTGGTTTTCAAGAGTCGTTCTTGCTTTAGAGGGAATTCTTAGTTTTTACATGATAATAAAGTGGCTAAAACGCACGCAGTTCATTTGGGGATGGATTAAATGGGTTTTAATTTGCCTTTGATCAATTTTTACTAATTAATTTATTTTGTGTTTTACGTTACGAGAAAAAAACTACAAACATTATCATTAAAATCATTGTTGCAATTCTCGGCAGCGAACATTTTTTGACCGATCTTACTGATGTATTAAATTCATTTTAGGGTTAGTATAATGGTGAGATTGGTCCATCAACCTGTTTAGGTCCATTGCTGTACATAGGCCTTTCCTAAGAGGGGTTTTGCCTATACTCATCTCGCTAGCATGCATGTTAGTAACCGCAGCCGCAGCCGCATATTACATAGAAGAACGTTGCTACCAATCTCCTAAATTCTGTCTCTTAATCACATAGAAGGACGTTGCTACCAATCTCCTAAATTCTGTCTCTTAATCGCCTTCTACAACATCCACGGGAAAAGACGTAGTCGTGCTATTGAAGACGGAGAACTCAGGGCACAATTGATTTGATCTATAATAAAATGTATACTAGCCTGGAATTTAATTACACTTTTTCTCTATTTGTTTTACCTTTATTATAACTTAGTAAGTGATTTGTAACATGTAAGCATTGTAAGGCTTTAGTTACTTAAATAGTATGGGCACTATTGTGTATTACCACCAAGATGCTTATTTATACTAAAGTTGAGGTGAAACCAATTGTATAGCACTTATATTTCAGTACCTCATTCTACTGGACATTTTAAAACACAAGAAATGAACACATAGGAAGTAAAATTAACTGTGTTACATCCCATATGTTACCGATTATTATAATACCTAAATATATCATCGTAATATGCCATTAAATTAATTATTATGTTTGTTGTAGTATATTATTTCTTGTAGGACGAAAGAGAACGGATAGAGTCGTCGGGGGGCACGGTGATGCACTGGGGCACGTGGCGGGTCAACGGGCAACTGGCTGTGTCTCGAGCTATTGGTAAGTATAATATGTAACTTGTACAACTTTGTTATTTTTTTCTTAAATAACGCTTTAACGCTTTTTAAACTCATAGCGTAGGATTTTTCTTGTAAATGTAAAAGGCGCTGACGTGATAATGCGTTCCTATACTTTGAGGGTTTTCTCTGTACGCACGAACACTATTTTTTCTAAAAACTCGGAAATTTCTTAATCCACTTGACTAGTTTTGATGCAGGCTTCACGGCGATTGAACTGTTTAAAACTGTCTGAAAATCAGAAGTTGAGTGTAATGCCATTGCATGTTTGATGTCACTACTGCCCATGGACATTTTTAACATAATCCATGTAGAATAGGGTTCTATCCTAAAACGCATTGACTCACTACTAAGGATTAGGATGGTCATTTTATATTTAAATTTTAAGATAGCGAAGAACTCACGGTTCACTATAGAAATAGGTGTTATAATTCTTATCCTCACTGTCTATGAACATTGAATTAGAGATAGCAATTTTAAACAACGGCCACTTAACAGTGGTCATCTCCAAATACTATTAATAATAATGCATAAATAGTAACGTTATAGAATATTTTTCGCAATTATATTAAATTCTTTGCAGATGATCTTACCTCCTTCCCTACTCTACGTCAGGTTATTTCACACTGATAATGCTTATATCCGCCTCATGTTGCACCTGTGTATGTATTTAAATGTAGCATCGATATTTTAATATAATTTATTTCTTGACCATTGGCTCCTGTATTTAGAAGTTTTTTTTTTATAACAATATTTAAGTGTAAGCAAGACCTGGTTTTGTGGTCTTTAGATGATTCATCTAGCTATTCATATCAGTATATCTTGTGTATTATCAGTACTTTTTATATAGTAAAAATAGTGAATGAACATGTAATTCATCTAATTGTAAGTAACAACTGGTGCCATTGGATATCTTTAATCAACCCTAAATAGATACCGGGGGAGAGCTGTATGTTGCCGTTTGAACTTAGGAGTATAAAAAGTTATAAACCTTTTTTCATCTTTAAAAACACGCTTTCTACACTCATAGCCCCCAACTAGGATTTTCTCCGGCACAACCCAGCTGCTACCCCGGGTGGCTGGGTATCCAAGAGGATTACCCACTTTAAAAAAAAGGATTTTCTCCTGTGTAGTTGGTGCCATGGACACACAAAGTCGAATACATAAACACCCAGACCCAGAACAGAAATCTGAACTCATCATTCATATTTCTGTCTGGCCGGGAATCGAACCCGAAACCCTGACGCGCAGTGGGTTTCGGGTACCGGTATGTTGACCGCTCCGCCACGCGGGTCGTCCGTCGGTTATTTGGCTAGTTACTTGACACAAAATATTTTACATCAAGTTAATTGAAACTTCAATTTAAAGGTCCTAGTAACTTGGTTTAAATCTAGAGGCATTACCGTCACATCTATTTCAGCCTCAAAACCGCAGTGCTAAGAAGTTCAGTATTCTGGTGTGGTAAGGGAAAGACACGTATTGGATGCGTTTTATTTTCGCCAATTTAGTTTCCTCAGAAGTAACAACGCAATTGTTACAGATATAGGGTAGGATTTATCTGGGTGATTACAGGTGTCCATGGGCTGCAGTTGCCCCTTACCATTATGTAGACTGGCTTGCTTATTTGCTACTTTCATAATAAGTATTTGGTACATCTATAATATTAAGTCAATAGCTAATCAATATTTTTTGGATTACTACCTCAAAATTTTTTTCAACTTATTATAAATAACTTTACCTAACTTGACGATTTAAATTTGGTCTACGTTGCCAGTCTTATTTAGAAACTCTTTAATGTTATTATTTGTCAAACAACTCGGAGTACTTCACGCACCGCCACCATCTTCGTAAAACATTGTACACCCGAAAGGGTATAACCAAACAGGCGGTAGAAATGTCGAGTCATGCCGATAAAAAATACAGCACCTTAAGAGGGGACAATAAAAGTCGTGCTGTCGGGTAGGCGCGTTAATCGCCCGTTTTATTGTTACGGGCGTGCGGTGCATGCCAGTGTTGCCATGAATGTCGTGTTTAGAGGGACGTTTATTGTCTTTTTAGATTTATTAAATTCTAGATGAGTCTAGTGTAAAAATGGTAACTTAACTTTACGTTGTTATAACTTTTGATCGATTAATTTGTTTTTAATGAAATAAAAACTAAATGTTGTTTTATTAAATGCGTATAAGTGTACTTTATAAAGTAGTTATTGTTTGCTGCGATTTTAAATACAAACTAAAAAATCTAAAACTTCTAGAAGTCTATTATTTTTATTATTAATTCTCTCCTTCAAACCTTCTATGCAAATATTTCTGCCATGTATGCAAATGTTCCATAGCAGCATAGCATTCCATATTATTTAGTAAAAAACTTTTCAATTTAGTTGTCGTAGAGAACAACTAGTTTATGATCCACTTATTTTCATTATTTAATTAGTATATGCATTTAAAAGGTCACATATTAATAAAGAACTAATTTTGAATTTAATATATATTTTCTCTTTTTAACACATTGAAATAACAAACAAGCATGCAGTCCATCTGAAGTTAAGTGGCCACTGCTGCGCATGGACATATGTAAGCAGCTTCATATAGAACAGGGGTTCTATCTAAAGTCAAATACAGATGCGTTACTACTCCAGTGGACTAAGAAGGTCGCCTTATATAAAAGTGAACCGG
>DWNE01004817.1:0-14705 GCA_018249875.1 Cecropterus toxeus | reverse complement strand
TCCTTCACCGTAAAGCAGTGATAATTAAATTTCTAATACGCACATAATTTTAGAAAAATCTGTGGTGCGTGCCTGGGTTTCGAACCCCGGATCCTCGATTGAGGGGCCAAGTTTTAACCATTAGGCTATCACTGCTCTATTGACCTCGCAACATAGTATCAGAAAAAATTAAACTTCGATTACACCATTGATTTCGGATCCCTTGACAAAGCTTTATTTAAGCCAATGATTGTAGATTTTGTTTGTGAAATAAAAAAGAGACAACCGTGATATTTTAAAAAGTCATTAAAAGTTCTGCTATTCATCGATAGATGGCAAAACTAAAAAGCATCACCGCTGTGCCGGTCGGAGTGGGGGCTGTTAGGTTATTTTCGTTACGGAATTTCTGGATTCAGTCTTCACGCTCAAGGCCCGCGATGAAAGCTATGCAATAGCTTAAAAAACGGTCACGGGATAGCTGGCAGATATGTAACATCGTGTACAAGTAATATATTAAAGACAAGATTTCGACAACTAGTATATAACATAATGAAAATAATGCCACCTACGAACAGTACTTACCCCGAACTCACACCGTAGCCGCTTAGATTTGTTACAGATCGCATAAAACTCCCTAAATTGTGTAACAGATGGCGCTAAAATATAAATACGGAGGGCGGCCTATAGATGTTTCTCATCAGACGTCATTTTATTCTTACCATGCGATATGTATCACATCAACTTCTTTAATCTTCATGACAAAGACTTTATAGGCACCATCTTTTGTGTTTTCTGTGACAGGTGTTAAGCAGCACTGTTTTACCCAGAAACAAGACTTCTTTTGGACGACCGAGAAATCAATGACTATTCAAAGTGGTTTCAAGAATGGACATGTAAGGAGTTTAGGTCCAAATCTTTCCCTTGGCGTAGCTGAAAGCAAAATAATTCTCAAAGGAACTTTTTTGTCGATAACTTATATTTATTTCAGGCCCCTACTTACTCCTACTATGGTGTGATAACAAAAAAATAATTGAAAAGTCGACCTTTTTTTGCTAATTGCAATCAAAATTTTACCAGGGTAAAATTACCTTTAAGGGGGGAGACCACGGTCTCAAGATTATATACCGGCGTTGGACTCCCCCTTCAGAAAGCTATGGCTATGGATTCCAGATCATATACTTATTAGCATTGTTTTGTGATGCGATATAAATGTTTTTTCTTTGAATATACTATTGACCTTTGTACCCTTTTTATTGTAAAGAGGAAGAAATCTTCAAAAGGTACCTTTTTATAACAATGAAGGAGCAAACAAGCATGCTGTCCAGCTGATGGTACGTGGTTACAGCCGCCTATGAACATCTGTAAGCATCTTCACACAGAACAGAGGTTCTATCTGAAGTCTATCGCAAATACGTTGCTGCTCACGAGGTCTGTAATGGTCGTCTTATATGTAAGTGATCCTTTAACCACACCCTTCCACCTCACGCAAGAACTGCTTCACGCTAGAAATAGATGTGGCGGTGGTACTTAGCCGTTCGAACTACACTGGTTTCCATATTATATATAAACTAATCTAATCAATAAAAAAAAACAATAACCTAGTACAGGGGCACATAAAACTCTTGAACATTTCAACTATAAAACAAATTTCAATCAAATACAATTTTATTAAATAAATTACTATTTTTGTTATCGTGCATTCGCCTTTAAATTGCATGCAACACACCTTATCTACCCAATTTAATATCGGTAACAAGATAAACTCTAATAACTGATATGTCCGAAGATCCAATATAAATACTAATACTGTGTACAAAAGTACAATTTACGCAAGACATAACATTTTGTTAAACATTTATTAAATAATTAAGATTTTCATATACTTAAACCTTAACAAATATAAAAGAATTTAAAAATCAGTTTAAAGATGAGATTTTGTTTTATATTTTTATCAAATCTTTTATGTAACCCATACAGTTCCAAGTGTCCGCCATCTTAGGACGTTCGCTATATTGAATTTAGAGTGTCAATAAACAAACATACAATATCATCAAAACCGAATGTGTATGTAAAGTTTTAGCATAATCCATTCTCAGGACTTAAATCTCCCTTGCAAGATTTATAAACATACACACAAACATGGCATTAAATTGTCATGTGCCCTTGAAAAATATTGCGTAAAATACGAATGACACGTACACACACACGCACGCATACACACATATGCACAAACTCACACAAACGATTAGAATGATAATTGCAGAAAAGTCCAAATTTTCAAAGATGCTTCACACACACAACGCAAGTTGTGTTATAATGATATAAAAACCAATAACATTTCATTAATATTAAAGTAATTGTAAGTAAAACAACCAATTGTATTTTATAATTATATTTTAAAAACTAAATATAGAAAATTGAAAGAAATTCCAAAACACATGGTCCCAAATTCCGAATATTTGATGACCAAAACAGTTTGAAAAACATTAAAAAACAACTATAGATAGTGAAATAAAATTTTAGGAATGTAATAAAATGCACTCAGTAAACAAAAGAAATGTATTCATGTTCAGAGTTGAAATTTCTATATGAAATATGGTTAAAAATTCTTACAACGATGTTCAGGTTTCCTTTGCTGCATTATACTACAGTGCCGTAATGCAGCAATTTTCTGTTCCAGATAAACCTTCTTGCGCGTCTTGCGCGGGGTGAGGGGGGTTATCTTCAAAAGATAACCCACCATTGTCTCTAAATCCCCTTGGTGGCCTCAATGCATATCGTTTTAGTGAGTAAGAATCTCACGTCTCTCACAAGTCTGCTTTTCCTTAAACAGACGGGGTACTTGCCAAGATTACCCCCCCCCCTCCAGAAACAGCCCTCTTTCTTATCTATTCCTGTCTGAATTTTTACTAAGGCCTCCTTAGTAAATAATATTTACATAGGTGATGACCTCCAGGCCTTGTAATCACATTCAAATTTCAACTGAACATGACTGTACTTAGCACCGATTAATATCTAGATACACCTATACATAGGTTAACATAATGTACGCTTATATACTAGGTTTAGTGATACGTGAAAAAGTATGTTATAGCGAAGGTAATATCAGGTTAGGGCTAAATCAAGACTGAAATTAGGCTAATTTCGCCATATTTTGGCAAAATAACAAAACAACACATTAACAAAAAAAGAGGTTACATTTCATAGTTTTTTTACGTCACTTTAGTTTGGATACAGGATACATATATTTTATTTGAGCTATTATATTAGTACTTACATCAAAATATTTAATTGAGATTATTGTTTTCAAATTAAACCAGTTTTGATGTAGAAACCTATTTCAGATTGTAATTTATTTTTATTGCATGATGTATCTTACTTATTTTATAAAATATGGCGGATTGGTTCTACCTATAATTTCAGTCTCAATTTTACCAAAACTTCAATATTAACTGAACCTTAATTATACTGAATATACAACATAGGAATTATTACAACTGTACTATTATTGTTATTACACATCATACGACAATCTATTTAAACTAAATAAAAATAAACAATCAGACAAGAAAATTAAGAAAATGCCTCTCGTAAAAAGAAATCGGAGTTACTGGGACGCTAATTATACCTAAGCTAAGCTAAGTTCATTATGAAAATAATGTTCAATCTAATGTTATTCGTGATATTGACTTATATTTTAATTCTGAATATAATACAAAGTTAAACATTAATAACCATAAATAATTAGATTTAGGTTAGGTTAGTTAGGTTATTCTCCGAGCATATTAGCAACAAGTAGGAAAAATCAAACATTCTTTTAATTTTGTTTGTTCCTGTGAGCTTACTTAAAACAACTGAATCAATTTGGATGGGGTTCTAATAAAAATATAGAGGACTTTAGGAATAACATAGGAAGCACGTCTTCACGTTTTAAAAATCTTAATTAAATTGCTATACATTTCTAATAGACCAATATAAGAAATGAAAAATGTGAAATGCCCTTATAAATAATAATGACACGGATAATATATTTTTTTTAAATAAATTATTTTGAATTCAAACATTTTTTTAATATACCTTTACCTACACCTTATGAACATTGACAAACTAATCAAATAGACATCTAATACTGTATATGATTCTCTGTTGATATTATATTGGTTTCATTATAACTGAATTAAAAAATATTCAAGTTAGTTGTCTAAATGATTATTTTGTTTTAATAAATGAACATTAATTATTAATGATTTTTCTACACATATATTATTAAATAATATAGCATATTTATCTTATATTAATTACAGAATGAATTAAAATAACTATTACAACCACTATAAGCACAAAAAATATATACAGTGTGACTTTTAAAAGTGAGTTTTTTTTTAAATACTTTTTTTTATAATATTGAAGCAAAAGAGCATCAGTCCACCTGATGGTAAGTGCCTTCTGCTGTCCACGGACATCTGTAACACTGTTTTTATTAGGCAGAAACAGGTGTGGCAATGGTGCTTCCGGAGTCGAACCACAAAGAGTTCTACCACTTTCATAATTGTGATTTTTTTTTTCAATTTAACTATGCAATTTTATTTGTCAAAATCGATCTCGACTTGTCAGCATTTTCACAATTCTTAATAATTTCGGATTTGGCCATCTATGTACACTTGAAAATATCACCCTGTATATATAGATGTATGTATTTGTTTTGTTTCTACTAAAAGAAAATATACTTGATATGTTTCTGTATGTATTAAGTTTTGAAAAGGGCTCCAATAATATCAATTTTAATTATATTTACCAACATATGAATAATTTATACTTTCTTTCTATGGAGATATATTTTCTGGTGAAAACAAATCAATGTGCTTAAATCTAGCTTTTAGTTAAGAATATCATATGTCTAGACTGTTTTTGAATCAGCTAGTTTATTAACTCGCGTGTACACTGCACGTGTGAGCGTGAGAGGTACCAGTTTAGAGATGTATAATATCATTGTTCCTGGCTTATACATCAATGTTTAAAAGTACATAAATACTTCA
The DNA here is from genome assembly GCA_018249875.1 of Cecropterus toxeus. NCBI lineage: Eukaryota > Metazoa > Arthropoda > Insecta > Lepidoptera > Hesperiidae > Cecropterus > Cecropterus toxeus. The sequence continues at coordinate 9,690 of DWNE01004817.1, read as the reverse complement.
CCCAAATTATAATAGAGGAGCCAATGTACTATCAATTACAAAACTGAAAAATCTGGGTCTAAATACAGAAGCATTAAAAACCCAAACAAATGGCTGTACGACCAGGCTTAATTCAGTCTGGTGTTAATCTGGGAGTCAAATTTAGTGGTTTATATGACCAGACCAAATTCTTTTTATAAGATTTTAGCAGCAAACGAGCATGCAGTCCACCTGACGGTAAATTACTGCCTATCGTTTGTCCATTTTTATATAGAACTGGGTTTCTGCAGTCTGTCACAGAAGCGTTGCTCCTCCTGAGGACTTATATATAAGGCGACCAAGAAGGTCTCCTTATATTTAAGTGAGCGGTGGTTGGAGGACCATGCATTATGGGCCTCTTAGCTTCCTTAATAAATCTTATATATAAACCAGGCATTAGGTTTTATAATTGTTGTACATAGCAAAAAATACAAACAATTTTACATATTTTAATTTTCAACAACAACAAATAAGTTCAAATTTGATCACTTGATGATCAAATCATCATTTAAATTGTTAAACAAAAAATACAACAAATTTTTAATCTTTATAATCAATTCAAGTGTGCAATAAGTGATCATTTATAATATTTTTTTACATTTTACATAATAAATGCACATATATATAAAATTTTGATAAACATAACATCAAATTTAACCCTTTCTAGATAATTCGGGAATAGAGCCTACATTGATTAGGATGTTATAGAAATATAATTATTAGTATAAGAAAGGGTTAAATTATCATTAAACATTTTGACTTAGGGTTGAACTAGGATTGCCAGATTTTAAAATGAGTGGCAATAATGTAAATAAAAGCAGACCAGTCAAATTATGGAAGTTATATGTTTTTAAATTCATGATTTTTTATTTAAAAAAAAATGGTACACTGTTTGTTGTAGTGAAAGTTTTTATACCACTTTTTTTGTGTCTGAATAAATAAGATAGTTCAAACTTTTCATTCTAGACATTTGCTGTGATAGCCATATAGTTGTAACTATATCTAGCATGTGTCATTTTTATCAGTACCCATTTGGGTTCGATACCAATCCATTAATTCCATCTCTTAGGCTAAATACTATATTTCACAGTACCAATCAAATCCCTAGGCTTTGACTGGCATTTCACAAATATACATCATGTGTTTAAATATTTACCGGTTACTTGGTATATTAGAGTATTAGAAAGATCAGATAAAAATGTTTATTAAGTAACACAACATTAAATCACAGCCCCTTGTGTTTTGCCTTTGGTACAAATCAGACTTCTACCGGAGCTGTTATAATCTGATTTTGCCATCAACTAAAGTAGGACTTTAGACATTTTACTAGGGGCACAGGAATCTTCCTGCCTATTTGTCTGTTAAACAAATACATTATAGCTTTATATGGAATTAATTTTTATATTATTTTACTAATCGTTTGGACACTGTTACCTATAGGAAAGTACTCTCTAATAATTTCATTTCTTAATTTGCAATTCTTTTCTCTAATAAACTCTAACAATCAGTATTGATTAACGGAAGTTGAACATAAGTAAATCTCAACACTAGACAAACAATGTTTTTGCGAATAATGTTATTTTTATTCACCCATTTCCTTATAATTAACCTTGATGTTGAACACATAAAACCTTGTGAGTTGTGTATACTGTATCAACAAAAAAATCCTGTAGAATTATGACCGGTAATTACTTTAAAGAATTACTCATCAATGTATCTTGTGTTGTGCAATATGTTAATAAGAAAATGGAAATTTTAATGTTTATGTTTTGAGACCGGACATAAGATACTGTTTTAAAAAAAAATAAACATCATGTACTATTCAAATTCCTTTTTTTTAAAGTTAGTTAAAAAGCATAATTTTCAATGACTAGTAGATAACATTATTGCACAATTTGTTTAAATGCCATGTTTTAAAATGGAATTTTTGATTTCGATATTTACTTCTCACTAAGTAGATACTGTGCTACAAGAGAAAAGCTTTTGGATTAGTTCTTGAAGAAAGGTAAATTTCATGATTGCTATTAACATTTTAGAATTTTTTAGTAAGGTGATATGCAATTTTTTATGATGTGAATTATTAGCTCTTTTATTTATTTCACATAATGTAAATTTGTGGTGAAAATAGGGAATCGGTTAATTCAATCTACTTCCTGGGCTGTTGAATGTGTGGGTTGGGTCTGTTATTGATGTGTGCGGGTGGCTTAGGGCTGTGGGCCACTTGTGCTGCCTCTGGGGTGAAGTCAGCGTTACCTCTGTTCGGAGCACCTGATATGGAGACTGGGTTGGAGGGGACGGCAGACGGGCCACCGAGACCGGTCAGGTCTTCGTTGGGCACCTCCTTGGTGTCCTTGGGGTGTGGGAGCTTGTGCTGGGTTATCCTCATGCCACCGGCTTTAACTGTGTAAAGAATATCAAGATTAGGAGTGTGCGAATATTTCGAATTTAGGAATTATTCGACCCGAATCGAATATGAATTTGAATAATTTCGAATAATTCGAAAAAAAAATCGAAAATTTAGAAATCTTGCGAACAATAATTCACAAACAATTAAAATATATCGCTTGCTCAATTACATTTTATTGTTTTCACATATAAACGAAAATTCGAATTATTTGATTCGAAGATATGCTTATATCCCTAATCAGGATAATGAAAATGACGACACATCAGTAACAAAGTAACATTACAGTGTGATGTTGTAAAAATCCTTACAATATACAAATTGTTTGCAAGTGAATGGCATTTTCTGCAGAGTTACCTTGGATTATATTGAATAAGAAGTTTGTTTTGACAACCTATGTGGAGGAGCAGTCACCAAACCAGTCTAATAGATGCAATGGGTTCCAGGTTTGATCCCAGTCCAGACAGACTTGAATGATGAGTTTAGATTCTGTTCTGGGTCTGGGTGTTTTGTATTCACCTTTGTGTGACCATAGTACCCATGACAAAGAAGGAAATTTTAGTGTGAGGCTAAAAGTGTAAAAAGAGTTTTTTTTTTGTTGAAAATGTTGCATATTATATACAAGAGATTATGCATTTATTACCCATTATTTGAATATTTAGATGACTTGAGAACAATTTGTTACCATGTTCAATAATTTACCTGTTCAGTGCCATGAATAATAACTTTTGCTATACGTAGAATATTACTGATATGTTAAAAACTTCAATGCATGAAAAAGATACCTGAATTGATACACTGAATCTTCACATACACAACATCTATTATTTTGGTAAAGTTTAGTCCGTTATTGTGTATTTTGGTGATTTTATACTTATTGTTTTTGCTCAGAACATTTGCAAATATAATATATATACTGTAAAAATAAGTGAAAAAAAGCATTAGCAGTATCTGAAGTGGGTGTGATAAGGATTACATTTGTATTTGATAGTTATTAGGTGATAAGTTTTTATTTTCATTGAATCAACTATCAATTTCATAAATGTATTTATATCAAGTTAAAATATTGGTAAACAAAGCAAGTTTAAGAAAATCTAGAATTTGGCATAATGTTATTTTTTTGTGTTAGTGTGTGATATAGTTTTAGAGTTAACAATAGGTAATTTTCAAATTTTTGTTTTTTTAATAGAAACCGTAATAGAAAATGAGTGTGTCTTTCATACAGGAATGCTAAGTTGCTGTTTTTTTTATAAGAGTGAAGATTGTTCTTAGGATTAGCAACCTGTGATTGGCATCAGATAGACTTCTGTTCTTTATGAAGGTGTTTACAATGTCCATGGGCGGCAGTAACCACTTACTATCAGGTGGACTGCATGTTCGTTTGCTACTACAAAAAAAAAAAAAAAACAGGCGAAAAATACAAAGAGTTAATTATGTTTTATTTTTGAAGGAAATTAAAAATATATATCAAGTATCTTTTTCTTAAACAAACAAACGATTTAGGCACTTATCCGAAAACCGGTTTCGCTTTGACGTTTTTATGACCTTCAAACTATTGATCCTTTGTTTGAAAACATTAATTACGTATTATTTATAGATAGATCTATAATAACAAAAACAATGTTTGATCTACATTATTTAAACAGATAAAAAGTACGAAAATCATTATGAAGGAATTATAGTAAGTTATCCATATGTCGTGATTATTTTTTTTAATTAAAAAAAAAAAACATTTGTAGTTCTTTTGTAGATAAACAATGTTTCATACCAGCGGGAGGATGACCAGCTTTAAGTTGCGAGCTTTCATCGGAGGACGACATTTTCGAAATATTTAGTGTAATTTCACTGAAAACTGATAAGACTATGCCGTAAAAGTCTTATTGGTATACCAATTGCGGTGTCAGTCAACGTGTAAGCAGATTCGATGACATGGGCGCTCGAAGTGCACAGATAAATATTTTATTGAATGTTTGATACAGATTATGTAGAAACTAGAAACTGTTTTACGTTCGGAAACAAGATGGACTCACTCACATTCGTCTTCATGACTTTTATTTTCCAATATGATCGTGACATTTATGATTTTGATGAAAATTATGTAATATTGAATTATAGGGAAAAAAACGAATAGGATTATTCTGTGTCTAGGTTCATTCGCATTATTTATATAAATTTATGCAACATTAATATACATTTTAGACAAAATATTCGATTAGTGTATGTTAATGTTATGAGACGACTTCCTGCACCTCGACAAGAGATGACGCCACTTGTGTTTTCGAATCACTGTTTCGAAGTTTTTGTAGCTTCTTGCATTCGAACTAAGAAAATTATTTGTGTAAACGTTGGAAGTTATATTATATTGAGGTAATTAACAAAAGTAGGACAATCGTTTTATATACTGATGTATTTAATAAGACTTGGTCAAACGAAGCCTGAAGTAGTGCAAGAGAGATGCTTGTTATGTATTACTATACGGTAATCCTAAAAGTCGTTAATAGTAAAATAGTTATTTTTGAAGTGATTCATTGGAGTCATCGTGATCTTGTTGAAATTAAAATGAGTTACGAAAGCATTTGTCGGCGCTACTATTATCGGTGTTGTATCCTTTTCTGAATCACGCTAACGATTTTCTTCGTTGCTTGTATAAGTGATCAAGTTTGATATCTCGAAATTAGATTTCCAGATATGGGCTGCAGTAATTAATTATTCCATTTTTAAAAGGTTATATATAGGTCTCAATATCCTTTTGCTTAGAAATACATTACTTTTAACTCAATTCGTCTGTATTTTACTTATTATTATTTAGTTTCACATGTGCCTTGTGTGGATGGCACAAGCACACTATTTTAATACTAGACATATATTTAAATTTTATTTATGTGTATACACAAAGATTTTTGTTAACGGGTACAAAAAGACATTTATTTCCAAGCTTTTATTCTGAGTCTCCGCGCCGGCCTGACAACGACATCGGTGTCATCTCGTCCCGGCTTGACCATATCTTTTTGTATTTCCATCACCATCCGTAACATAAAATTGATCACTTGACTACAAGTACCATCTCTTAATCTAGCAAAGTCTCTCTGCGTTGGAAGACATATACTGTTGATGTAAACGGTTTGGTGCGTCAAAGATGCGATTAGACGTTTGATAATATCAACTTTTTTATTCGCCGCGAGAGGGCGTAAGCGTGTCACGAAGCGTAGTAAGTACTCAATGAGCATTACATCCTCCTGAAATAGAAATGTAATGAGTATCGAAGGTACTGTGTGAATCTAAAAATAGATCAACGTTTACAAACACATATGTAAAACTATAAATTTCAAGGGAACAATTTCAAGAGAAAAAATGTTCTCGATTATCGATAATGTGCTGTTCCTGGATATTATGATAAATAAGGTTTTCAGATGTTTATGTGATTAGTCTGTTAGGCTGTAAGTAACCTTTAACCCTTTAAATAAGATCAGAGTCACACTTATTATAACAGGCAATCATTATTATAATAAGTGCGGTATTAGTGTGGTTAACTCTTAATGACGAAGAGTTTTTTGTCTATGGACGTTATATCTATTTTGACTGATAAAGTTAGGCTAAATAACAAGAAGTCAATTCTATAAAAAAACAATATTGAAAAAAGAAATGGAAGAAAAGAGAAAAGAACGAGTTTAGATTGTTTCTTACCATTTCTAAGGCTAGAACACACGATTCTACATTTGTGGAACGGCCGACTATGATAGACAAGTCACTTCTGTCCAGAACCGGCTGTTTTAGACCTTCCAGCCATTCAAAAAGTAAACCAGTCAGCATTGTTGGGTCTTCCTGAAAAATATAACTTCTAAGTTTATACTTAGAAGCCTTAGAAACCTTTTAAAAAGTATAAAAGGATTTTAGATATAATATATACTATTTTAAATATATATACGTATTTTTTTTATAATATATGTATGAAAGTTTTTTTTATAATATGGAAGTAGCAGATAAGCATTTAGTCCATCTGTTGATAAGTGACAGTCGTCCATGGACACCTATAATTAACTGCAGATAACTTCAGTATTACCTGAGGTTAATCACAGATGCCTTGCTTCTGAGAATTAAGTTGGATTTTTTTTTCTAAATATGAAGTAGCAAACGAGCAAGCAGCCCGCCTGATGGTAAGTGGTTACTGCCCATGGACATTTGTAAGCAACTTCATATAGAACAGGGGTCTACATGAAGTCTACCACAGATGCGTTGCTACTCTCGAGGACTGAGATGGTCGCCTCATATAAAAGTGAGCCGGCAACCACAACCTTCCACCTCACGCAAGAACTGCTTCACGCTAGAAACAGGTGTGACGGTGGTACTTTCCCGGTCGAACTACGTTGGTTCTACCACCTTTATATTTTCTATATAAACAAGTATTTTATGTTGTGAAGTGTACTTCTATTGTTTCCACCTTCGATTATGTACACAGAATAAGTACTAAGGTAACATTATTTCATTTACGTAGAAGTATATATATTTTTTCAAACCTGAACGAGAAAGAGTGAATGAGCAAAGGAGGGTGTAAGAGAGAGGAAAAGATGCGAGCGAGAGGGAGATGAGAGAGAAAGCAAGCAAAAGAGAAAGTGTGAGCAAGATAGAGTGATAGAAAGTGCGAGTGAGAGAGACAAAGTGGAAGCGAAAGAGAGAAAACTTGAGTGTGAGAGAGAAAGTGCGAGCGAGGGTGGTTAAATGCTCGCGAGAGGAAGTCAGCGAGTGGGAAAGAGCGAACAAGAGAGAGAGAGGGGGAGAAAGAAGGAGCGAATGAGAGAGAGAGATAGAACGAGTGAGAGAAAGAGAGATCGAGTTAAAGAGCGAGAAATAAAAGTTTTTCTGTGTCACTGTTAATATCATCGGGTCTGGTACAACTTCTATTTGCTTCTCGCTTTAATTCTTAACTTTTCATACAATTTTGTTCTTTTTAAACTCGATTGATTGTAATTTTGGGGTCTTAAATACACGTTTTGCAGGGCAAAGAAGTGAACTTCGTGCCGGTGCAGATGTTAGTGGAGACTCCGTTCGTTTTAGACGTTATTTATACGACGGAGGATCTCCCAGCGCCACCATTGAGGGGCGACGATTATACCAGGGTACTAGAAGAGAATAAGAAGGCGTTTGACGCGAGGTTCGAGGAGACTTTCAAGCTGACTGAAAAAGGGTAACGATTCTTTCCATCTCTTTCTATTATTATTTCCATCTACTAAAATTGGTTACATAAGTATCAAGCATCAAAAGAAAACTGTTCATTTTAGTTTATTTATGATCTGGTGGACTGCATGCATTTCTAAACTTCGTAAAATAACTAGTAACATCGTTAAAAACATTAAAACAAAAAACCCGACTGCATAAAACGATATTTTTTCCATAATGATATACCTATATTTAATTTAACGTTTACATGAGTTATTGTCAAAATAGTCTAGTAAAAGTATTATAATATATAATTTTAGATGGTCTATTTACTTGCTTTCGTAACAGTAAAAAAATCGTCCTCTTCCTTTATCCTATATTTCCAGGTGCCATTTTTAATAATCATATAGCCTATGTCACTATGCAAATTGAGACGATTCGAATGTTATGTCATACGTCTCATTCTGTCCAGCGTTTAGGCTGAAGGGCGTGCCAAAGAAATGGACATACATACAAACATACATACATGTTTTTCGAGCGTATGTATGTAACATACGCTCGAAACACATTACCTCTTTCTGACGCAGTCGGGTAAAAGACAAAATTATTTAAAATTAATACAATATGATCACCTTTGGCACCAGGTACGCAGAAGATGAAGTGTCTATAGCGCGAGCGGCGATGTCGAATATGGTGGGCAGCATCGGCTACTTCTACGGAACGAGTCGCGTGCAGTCCCAGTACACCAGCGAGCCTGTACCGTACTGGAAGGCTGCGTTATACAGTGGTGTGCCTAGCAGGCAAGTCTCTCCTTCATATCTTAAAGCTTTTAATTCAATTTAGCTTGTACAAATGTGTGTATAAACATAAAGTGCCATTATTAATTTTATTGACCAATTGTATAGTTCAGTGACCTCTAGTTCAATAACCCATTTATCTCACCTTGGCAAGAATGTTCCAATTTTAAATATCATTAAATTTTGTATAACACTTGTTTATGTTATCCTGGTATCTAAGTTTATTTTATGTGTATTGTTCATACTTTAAGATTCCAATTTATGTAAATTTAAAGAGTTCCAAATTAAGCTGAAACTTTAATGTTTATATTGAATCAGATCGTTCTTCCCGCGTGGTTTCCTATGGGACGAAGGTTTCCATGGGCTGCTGATCGGGCGCTGGTCGCTGGACATCCAGCTGGACATCGCCGCGCACTGGATGGACCTGCTCAACGTTGAGGGCTGGATACCAAGAGAGCAGATCTTAGGTATGAAATGTACACATTACTTACTTTTGTCTATTGTTAATATTGTTATGCATTGTTTCAAATTTCGCATGCTTAATGGAACACTGACTTATTTAGAAATAAGTTACAATTTAGTTACGTACAGATACAGGCTTCTGTGAGCGCCATCTACCGTCTACTATTTGAATTACGTTGAAATTACGATTTGTTGGCGCCCCAACGATAATTAATTGTTAATTTTATTTAACAAAAAGTTCGAAAAGGTCTCATTGCAAGATCTTCTTTTGCGATACCCCAAAAATCGTCTTTTTTGACTTAAGTCAGTATTCCAATAAGTATGCGATGTATTTGTCATTAGGTAGGTTATCTTTGTCGAGCGTATATATGTATTTCCATTTTTCTGTCTCGTGCTACAGCCTAAACGGTTTGTAACATGTGAAATATTATTGGAATTGTCATAGGGACAGCTATATAATTTTGAATTAAGTCGCTAGTAAACGCAAAAGAATCAAGGGGAGGGTATTTTTTTTCATTATCAGAACAATATGGGTATTACATGACATCTGTCATATGCCATTACGGTTCAAAAACGGCAAGAGAAATAAGACCACAAATGAAATTGTGGTCTTATTTCGATTTAGTAGCCAACGAGCAGACGCGATATAATGTCTCAGTGTGTTTTTTATAATTGCGAAAACAACCACCGTAACAGGGAGGTTTCTGAGGAGTGTCTTTCTTTAGTTAAGTTAGATGTACTTAACTAAAGTTTCAGTTTTACATCATCGTAATATGTACTGTAGTATAGCAAACTCTTGCCATTTTTCGAGCTGCGTTTGTATGCAACGCTTAATCTAGTACATATTTGATCGAA
>DWNE01004816.1:0-14705 GCA_018249875.1 Cecropterus toxeus | reverse complement strand
GCTTACAAATGTCCATGGGCGGCAGTAACCACTTACCATCAGGTGGGCTGCTTGCTCGTTTGCTACTTCATAAAAAAGAAACAATTTAGCATATAGCATAATTTAGTATTTCTTCATATCACACGCATCCATGTCCTCTGTGCCAGATTTTACGATTACATGTAGTCAAGAAGATAAATAATTAAAAAAATTTAGACCGTTACATAGACACTCTTAAATGAATAATCGAAAGATTTATTTTGACTTTATCTTTAGACCGTTTGATACACAAAAGGAAGAGGATACGACTATTTCATTCGGATACAAATTTCAGTTCAATCATATTTCAATAATAGTAGTGAGTAATTTTTAACAGTATTTATAATATGGTAATAGAAAACAAATAAGTCCATCTGATAGTAAGTAATCACTACTGCCCATGAACATCTAGAAGCAACTTCATGTATTACTGAAATAACTTTACGCTTGAAATAGGTGGCGGTGCTACTTCACCGGTCAAACCATACCCATATCAATAAGAAACCTATACCACTCTTAGATGACTAAAATGTCATAAGCATATTATGCAAAAGGGATTACTGTAAAGTCACTTACAGAGAAGTTTATTTATATATACTCAACCTTTGAAAAATTTTCAAGCTTTTGATGTGCTTGCATGCAGACAAGAAAATAGCGGTCTATTTTCGTAAATTACCATTTTCCTCACAAAATGGCGTCGCAAGTCGTTTGGAGGTAAAAATTTAATAAATCTCGTAATGTGTCCGTGGGGCGGTAAAAATACGGCGCGCATCGCCTGGCTAAGTGCTCTCATAGAATTCTCTCGCCACAGAGCAGGTTATGTTAGGTTAGGTTAAGTTGAATTTTAAAGGTGAAGGAATTTCATTATTTTATGTATAAATTTAGTTGTAACATATCACAATAATGATAAAATTGTTATTGCGACTTGTAACTATCATTTAAAGTGACAATTTATATCTAACTCTACTTAGGGTTCCGTACCCAAAAGATAAAAACGGAACTATTACTAAGGCTCCTCTGTCCGTCTGACTGTCTGGCCCTTTGTCATTCTGACCGTCTGTCCGTCTGTCTCTTACCAGGCTGTATCGCACCAAACGCCATTACGTTTGACTAGAGAGTTAAAATTTTCACAGATGTATTTCTAAAGCTAAAAATAGAATAATATTTAAGGTGGCCCCCATACACACGTGATTTTTTCCGTTTTTTTATAACAGTACGGAACCCTACATGCGTGAATCTGACTCGCACTTGACGATTTGTAGTTGTTGCATGAAAAAGTAACAGTATTCCATCCATCCTCGCAAACTTTCGCATATATAATATTAGTGTAAGATATTTAGTCTCTAGAGTTCAGCTACTCTGCACTACACAGAAAGTATCTGTTGTTTTTAGTGGACCAGCTATATCTTCATTCACCTATAAAGACTTCGATGTATTTGAAGCACAATGACCTATTAGTTATTAATATTATAAATGTGAGAGTTTGTGGAGATGCATGTGTGCTTCTTACTCGTTCACGCAAACACTATTAGTCGGATTTTGCGTATAGATAGTTTTATGCCTGGATAAACACATAAGGTATTAATTACCATGTAACAATGACCGACGCGGGAATTTTGTTGTATATAAACTGCTAAAACCTTAACCACTAAGATCCTAAGCGAGGTAGAACTTTTTGACGATTGCCTTCTCCAAGACCTTTGTCACACCTTAATCTACCTTAAGACAGTAATGTATTCCATCCATCAACCCTTTGAGGTACTCTGCTGAACGTAAGCCCGACCCACGACCCGCGTGACAGAGCGGTCACCATACCGGTCTGACACGCAGTGGGTCCTGGGATCGATCCCCGGCCAGACTGAAATGTGAATGATGAGTTTAGATTTCTGTTCTGAGTCTGGGTGTTTGTGCATTTTTAAAGTATGAGTTTAAACTCATACTTTAAAAATGCACTTTAAAAATGCTCAAACGCTTTTTAAAAAGCGTTTATGTTATAATCCTCCCCTAATGGGATTTCGTCAATAGTCGTCACAACTTGCATTAGTAAGAGCAGTATCGCCACTGTGCGTTTTTTTAACAGATTAAAGTAACAAGTGGTTTTTCTTAATTATTGACGACCCGCGTGACCGAGCGGTTACCATACCGATTTAACGCGCAGTGAGTCCCGGGTTCGATTCCCGGCCAGACAGGCATCTGAATGATCAGTTTAGATTTGTGTTCTGGGTCCGGTTGTTTGTGTATTCGTCTTTGTGTGTCCATGGCATCCACGACACAGGAGAAAATCCTACTGTGGGGCTATGAGTGTAGAAAGCGTCTTTTTCTTTTTTTTTAATTATTGTCTAGGCTACCGATCCATATTTAGCCGTTTCTAACATTTCTTTCACTCCATAACTCGTAGGGCAAAGGCTAAAAATTATACAAATAAAGTATAATATAATAGCTTATACCAATTACATAGGTATAATTTAAATATGAATACTCCAAAATTTATTAGGCCATAAAATAAAGCTGAAAGAACATAAAGGCAATAAATAGCGTGGGTATTAAAATATTTATTACTCTAACCTGTGTGCACTGCGATTTATGTCATTTTCTAAGTATAGAACTTGGAATAGAACCTACACTTTATACCATTTATGTTTTTATGTAATGGAAATATGTAGTAAATCCTTGATCATCTGCGACGGCTCTTTTCAACCAACTTCAAAAAAAGAGAGGGTTCTCATTCGAGGTTCTCATTCGACTATATTTTTTTAGACCTTGATACTTTCTACGGGGCGAAACGATTTTGACAACTATTTATTTTATTTCAACGCTGGTGCTTTTGGTATAGTGCTTGGGTATAGTTCTGATGTCGGCGCTAATATATATGTAATACGTAGTCGTAGGTTAGATTAGATTCTAGATTCGTCGTTGTAATCTAACAAAATATCTTGAGCGCCGACTTTGGGACTATGTAATGTGTATGTAAGAAACCAACATATTATATTTAAATTATTATTTTTTTGCTTTTTGTTGTGATATTGAAGTCGGTTATATATTATATATCTACGACATTAAACAAGCAAGTAAAAGCACTTAAGATTCTGATAGCGACGTTGTCAATTTGGGGGCGAAAAACATGTTTTTATATTTCTGAACCCTTGTATATCTAATTGCTTTTGAGCTTGTTCTCAGCCATCGGAAAAACCATTATATAAGTATTTTTCATAACATACCATTATTTATAAACACCAACACAATACCGGTCTGACATGCGTTGGAATCCGGGTAATATTCTTGGCCAGACGGACATCTGAATGACGAATTTAATTTCTGTTCTCGATCTCAATGTTCATAAATTCATTTTTGTGTGTCAATGGCAGCCAGAAGTCAGAAGAATGCTGAAAACTGCTAGTATTATCCTGGGACTATAATTGTAGAATGTGTTATTATTATTTTAAAGTCGGTTAATAATTTTACACGGATTGTCGATATATGTATATAGGGAAATCTATAATTTATTTCCTATTTTTATCAAATGAAATATATTTTTAGTATTAATAACTGCACTGTTATGGCAGTGGCAAGGGAAAGCGTTTATTTTTTATTGATTTATTAATGCACACAGACAGAAACAAAGATATTTAATCTGTATGCGTATTCGTCTTCGACACTGTTTAATAATTTGCATTTATTAATAATTTTATAATTTTCATCGGCACTTTACACCAATACAAAACGCAAGTAGTGTCTCAATCATATGATGATAACTTAATAAACAACTTTCATAACTCTAGATCAGGAACTCTAGATCTTTACGTGATTAAAACGCCACGCACGCCCGAGTACACGCGAGCGGACACGCGTCCAGAAACTCGTACAGAATACAGAGTGTGCACTAATTAACGGAAGTTTCTCAAACTTTTTCGGGATAACGCCAGGCTGTCACGTAGCTTTCGGAAAGCTTTTAGGTCAAATAGTCTGCCATCCAAGAAGCACTGAAGTTGCCATTGTAATCAAGTTAATCATTATCAATCGGAAAATCAGAGGTTTGAATCTTAAATAATATTGATGCAGCGTTTCAAAGATATGTACATATATCAAAATTACACTTGATAAAAAATCAAAAACGTAGTAGTAGAAGAAAATTGAGAGTTCTTAAAAAGAAAACAAGTTTGCAAAAGTTTGAGAAATGTGCCAATTTGCACTTTGCCAGCGTAGTGGACGATGGCCTTAGGTCCTCTGTTCACAACACACTTTGTCGCAAGTGTTTTTAAGCACATCTGATTTTATCTAATCACTATTATCACCTCTTATTGCCCCACTGCTGAGCAAGGGTCTTCTCTCAGTTTGTAAGTATTTCAGGCCATAATCCACCGAGCTGGCCCATAGCGAAATGGTAGAATTCACACACTTTTGAGAACGTCTTTTTAAAGAACTCTTAGGTATTTAAGTTTCCTCACGATTTTTTCGTCTACCATAAAGCAGTGATAAATAATTTCTAATACGCACATAATTTTACAGAAATCAGTGGTGCGTGCCTGGGATTAATATATTTAATATTTTTTTATACGTATATAACAAAATTTATAACTGAAACGATTGTTTTCGCTATCATCTAAACTAGGCCGTGCCTGTATCCTACATAAAAAGGTCCCTCCATACGTTTTATCGTACGATATTAGTATTGTAAATAATACGAGTTTGGTGAAATATACCATAACATTTTCTTTTGATACGAATACATACGTCAAAAGGAGGGTAATATTTTTCGAATGTATGTTTGTTTGTATTTATGTCAATTTCGAACGCGCTACAGTTGAAACGGCTGGTCACGTATCATTCGAATCGTCTTCAGATCATTAGAGTCGTGTCAGTTTGAATAATGACATAGGCTATATAATTTTTTAAAATGGCGCCTAGAAATAGAGGAAAAAGGAGTGGAAGGGACGAATTTTTATAGTATTACGACAATATGGGTATCAAATGAAAGCTAGTAAATAGACCACTCTAAAATGTTGATATAAACTCATATAATTCAATATTGACAAAAACGTTAAAAATTATAAACTTTTAATGAGCAGCCGATTTTTTTATTTTAATGTTTTAACGATATAACTTATTTAATAAAATAATGAATAGGTATGTGTACGCAAATCGTTTTATAAGTTAAATAATTTTAATTTTATAGGAATCTGTATAAAATTAAATATATTGTTGTCATATATAAATACATACATTTAAATATAATTCGATTTAAATGTTATAGATACATATACATACATATCTTATACCTATTTTTTGTTTTATTTATACCTTTTTTGTTTTATTTTATGATATCCAACAAAATGACGACCCGCGTGGTGGAACGGTCACCATACCGGTATGACGCGCAGTGGGTCCCGGATTCGATTCCCGGGCAGACAGAATATGAATGATGAGTTTAAATTTCTGTTCTGAGTCTGGGTGTTTGTGTATTCGTCTTTGTGTGTCTATGGCACCCACGACTCTAGAGAAAATTCTATTGTGTGTGGGGCTATGAGTGTCGAAAGGGTGTTTTTAAAATAAAATATAAAATAAAATTCTCGATTTTATTGTCATTTGTTATTTTTTATTATTATTAAAACTTATATCTGTTTAACAGTGCATTGTTACATCCTGTTCTTTTCTGGTTTTAAGGGTATAGGAAGAGTAAAACAAAATATGTTTTACTTAAAAACTTAATTTAAAAAACGTGAATATTAATCTATACCTACCAATATTATAAAGCTATAGAGTTTGTTTGGTTGAACGCTCCAATCTCAGGAACTACTGGTTCCAATTGAAAAATATTTTTGTGTTGAATAGTTCATTTATTGTGGTAGGCTATACGCTATATATAATGTAGTTATGTTTGTTTGGTTATTTTTCCTCATGTACTTAGTAACGGGTGAAACCGCGGGGCCAAGCTAGGAAATAATAAAACAACTGAGTATAAGTGAATTATAACTTATGATTTTTCAAAAATCTGTTATGTGATCACTACAGGCCCTCTTCAGACATCGTATTTCGCTTATACCAAACTTTAGCTCTTATACAAGTAAAATTGTTAACGTAACGCTTTTGCGTTTCATCGAGTTTCAAATCCTGTCCAAGGGCGACGTAACAACTTGACATTAGGAAGACTGTAACCTTAGCTACTTCAATTATGGACAAATCTCGAGGGAAGATCGTGTAATCACTTAGCACTTAACAGGCTCTCCTCGTCTTCAAAACGAAACACTCCATATTTCAAGCGTTCCCCAGGATCCCCCAGGGGAACTCACGTCGAGTAAATTATAAATACATTGTTATTTACCTGTTCGTTTTACCGATTCGGTCCTATATTAAATTACGATTCGATATTTTTTTTCCGATACGAAGATTTGTAGCGTGCGGGCGTAAATAAATTAGTTGGTTTCAGTGTCCCTGTGAATTTACGAGAGACCCGCGTTGGGCCGGTCACGTGGATAATACCTTTTATAAACTCTTCGGCACCTAAGTTTTATTACTGTTAATTAAGTTTTCCTGTATCATTATTATATAATATTAAAGTAACTAGTCAGCAATTCTCCTGATGATTAGTGGACAATCCATGTATATATCCGCTTTTTTGTACCGAAGCGAATTTTGTATTCGAAATTCATTCACTGTAAATTAAAGATACGTATTGTCCAAAAAAGTATGATGTAACTGAAACAATATTCTTTTTTCATTTTAACTTCATGTATTAAAACGAATAAAACAAATAGCAGTTAATTTTTTTCCTAGCTCCCATGTAAAATTAGCTTATGAGTTGCGTTTTGTTTTACAAGCCAAAAAGCGATGTTTACTATTTTTAAAGTACAAGAGTTCTATCTGTAGTCAATCACAGATGTGTTGCTACTTCCAATAACAAAGATTGCCGCTAGTTAGCGAGCGTACATCACTAAGAAAAATAATTTGATTAATTTGCAATACAAGTAATATATATAACGGTCATAAGATGATTAGGTAGCGTACTTTTTAGAAATTAATTTTCCAGAGGGAACCATTATAAATATTTTTTGAAGAAAATATGTCTAATAACAAATCTTTTCAATTTGCCGTCTCGATTTTCGCGACGTTTTGTAATGTAATGTAACGTAATGAATTGAGTTTTTGTAAATCCAATATTGCCTTGAGACCTGGGAAGAGCTATTTGGTATAAGTTATCACTTTTATTATTATTAAATTATTTAATAGTAAATAACATTATACAAGACATGTTTTGATTCAAATTGTAAGGCCAACAAGAACAACATATTTAAAGGACGTAGACAATATTATAATTAATTGCAAACAAATATTTATTTTATGATTTTAGACTAATATTATCGAGAAAATTTGTACATTTGAATATTATGTAACCTGTACTCACGGTATATCGTTATTGCTTTTTTGCCGATATTTCAACCTACATGGCTATAATATTATATCCCATATGGAGATATATTATTATATCCCAATGCTAGACATATTGGAACATCATCCTCGTAGATGAGTATAGGGATACAGTATCTCCTGTATGTCGTAAAAGGCGACAAAAAGGGGTTCCTGGAGTTGCGAGCGGCAAGTGGGAGCTCGAACTGTTTACCCAGGCGACACTGGGAAGATGTGTGTTCGCATACCATTTTTAATTACAGACGGTGCGTTGGGCCCAGACGCTCACCCGGCTGAAGCCCTTTGGGGAAACGCGCTCCGAGGACTCTGGTTGCGTTCCTTTGGAGTCGTCTTTGCAGCGAGAAGTACGGCCATCCGGAGTCGCTCTCACGGCGTCGGGTACCCTTTGAAGGTTTCCCTCTCGAGAACAAGAGAAAAAGTATATTAACAACATAAAGCAACTGTAAGTATTACAGTATACAGCATATACCTCAGCAGTATGTCAATGTCACAATCTCTCTCTGTAATAACAATATGGTGGATAATCCCGGATTACGCCTCGCACTAATTTCTCTGAGGAAATCGCCTGAAAATTGTTACGTGTTAGTTCTTTGAGGAATATAGTGGAGTTTCGAGC
The DNA here is from genome assembly GCA_018249875.1 of Cecropterus toxeus. Classification (NCBI taxonomy): domain Eukaryota; kingdom Metazoa; phylum Arthropoda; class Insecta; order Lepidoptera; family Hesperiidae; genus Cecropterus; species Cecropterus toxeus. Next base: position 6,649 of record DWNE01004816.1, on the reverse strand, counting down.
GACCGCGTTTTTATACTTCAAATTAAATAAATAAGAAGTCTAGTGTCGAATTGATCTTGAATACCATATCCCATCGTTGTAGTAGGAGACTAAGGGATGAAATTGCAGAGGCTCCCAAAGCCTCCATTATAGTATAGGCATAGGTAATGATTCCAGGCATTGGACTGTTTGGATGCAATAAAGAACTATAGAAATAAGTTTGAATGTGGTGAAAATCTGCATCGGAATTCGGAAGATCCAAACGGTCCTGTAGTCAGTAACTTTATATCATCGTCGACCAGATCAATACATCCGATTAATTTGATGGCATCATATATAATAGAACTAAAACTACTGATACGTCATTTTGTAATCGACTGCGTCAGAAGGAAGATAACGTTTTTCGAGAATATGTATGACCATTTTTTCGCATTCTAATATGCCATATGCCATAATTCGACAAGCTGCTTTGGCTGTAATGCGGACCAAGGAAAAGGGCATACATACATACATATATGCGCTCGAAAAACATTTCCTTCCTTCTGACGCAGTGGGGTAAAAACACAATACGTGACTACTAATTTTAGTTAGTTCTAGACCAGTTTTATTGTTGTCATAAATGTCATCAAAATCATCATCATGTCGTCATCATGTCGTCAAAACTTAGTCAAATTAACGCAATATACATATGGATTTAATGTAGTACACTAGGTGTATAAATGTTCATATTTTCCCGAGCGTGTAAAATCACAAACAAAATCTAAAAAGTATTAATTACATTGTGGCGTTCTTAACTCCAAATGAGATAAACTGCCATAATTAAACGATTATTCCGTAGAAAAGTTTTAATGACATACAATTATGAAAATTCGTCCTCCGAGAATAATTTCATTCATAAAGATAACGTTGTTATAAAAATAGAACTGAGGATATTTTATAAATAAGCTTTCTAAGTCTGCGAGGTGGTAGAACCAGTATGGTTAGACCGGAGAGGCTTCACCTATTTCTAGCGTTAAGCAGTTCTTGCAGTTCGGTGCAAGGGTGAGGTTGCCGGCTAACTTTTTATGACGCGACTATTTTAGTCCTCAAGAGTAGCAATGCATATGTTATGGACTTCAGGTAGATTCCCTGTTCCATAGAGTTTACAGATAATCGTTTCCGGCAGTTTTCGATACATCAGGTGACCGTATTGTTGTTTAGTATTTCGGCTTTATATCAAAAAACCTCTATTCTGAGTCAATCTCCAATATGGCAGACGTTTTAAAGATTTCTCTTCTGGGTAGGGTAGGTAGGTAAAGTAGGGTAAATCAGGCAAAACTCTTCCCCCTCCCCAAAGCTTACTTAAACTTCTGAACTTTTCAAAAATGAATTAGAAATACATCTGCTGGCGTAAACACCATTCAGACCATTCCGGCTCCGATCTCATCAAAAATAAACAAAGCAAAAACCACGTAACACTTGAGTGATCCCTAATGATAAGACAAAAATGGAGTGCTTATCAGTGAGAGTTGAATTACAACATTTTTTATGGATTTACATATATAATTGTATAAACAATAACTATCTTTTGTTGTAGCTAGACAAAAACTTTGTAAGCAATGAAATCACTGCTTACAAAGATTTAGTCAAATTGTAAAATTAACGTTAATTTTCAAGCATTTTCTAAACAAAAGTTGCTTTAAATTACCCAATTTCTAGTGTCGTTAGATGTCTAATTGGCAAATTATTGTGACTTAAATTTTAATAAAAGAGCTTCTAGGTACTGATAAAACAATCCAGGTAAGAATAACAACTTTTCAAAGACTATTTTTTGGTGCCTCGTCTGTTTTTTTATTTTAAACAATAGAGTGAAATCGATACTTACGATTTAAAATAGTGTAGGTTCTTTCAAAGACGACGATACTGATAACATTATATAATAACAATATTATAGTATCGTATATATAATATATCGTCTTATATAGATATTTACAATACTAGAGCTTACTAATACCTCGCTTTGAAGAAGAGCGCTTTTTGCATCTTTCTTATAGACCCCCATATCATAGCGCTCCGGGAATATCTGACTAGGAAGTTCATTCCACATCCTCTTAAAACTCCCCAAATGTCCATAAACGGCGATGACTACATTTCTTACAATCTTTAAATCCATGAAGAACTTTGTTTTTACCAGATTGAAGGAGCAAAAAAGCATGCAGTCCACCTGATGGTAAGGTATAATTACTGCTACACAAAGACATCTGTAAGCTACTTCATATTGAATAGAGGTTCTGTCTAAAGTCGATCACAGATGCGTTGCTACTCCCGAGAAATAATATGGTCGCCTCATATATAAGAAAGCCGGCAAGCATACCCTTCCACCGAAATGCAAGTATTGCTTCACACTAGAAATGTGTTGTTGTAGCAGTAGTACCTTCCCGGTAGAACTATACTGGTTTTACCAACTTTAAAATACAACTTTACACAACTTTATCTTAATCTGTCTGAAAAACTTTAATTTTTTTAAATCTACATACTTGTACATGCGGACGGAGCCGTGAGTTTAAAATAGTCTCCAATTAAGCCATTTTGTAGCAAGAGCTACTTTTATTGACACGACTTAACTAGTTTATTAAACCTTAAATCCTAGACTTTAATTTTGTGATGCTCTTAGACAGTGTTTCAAATTAAACCGTTCGGGCGAAGTTTTATTTTGTTTAGAGTTATTTAGAAAAAGAGTAATAGCTATTAATAGGTAAAGACGGTATAATTTTTTTTTTAAATTTCACTGCAATAGCAATGCAACCAGAATTAAAGGCCAGCCTATTCGCGCCACGGTACGGCCGAGGATTTTTGAGTCACATGCAAACTTATACGGCAACCATGTCCTGGTATTCAAATGTATTCCGAAGCAATCCGAAAAATACCGAGACATTCCAAGAGATGCCGTAGCATACCGAAAGGTGCTATGGTTTTTATAAGAATGAAGTAGCAAACGAGCATGCTGTCCACCTGAGACTAAGTGGCGACTGCCACCCATGGACATCTGAAAGCAACTGCATATAGAACAGCGGTTCTATCTGAAGTCGTTCAGAAGTGTGTTGCAACTCCCGGAGACTAGGATGGTCGCCTCATATAAAAGTGAGCCGGAATATTATATGCAAACGGCCACCAAGCCTTGGTATTCTAAGATTCCGAAGCAATCCGAGGAATACCGAGATGCCGTAGCATACCGAGAGATGCTAAGGCTGTCCAATGTTCTGGAAAAAAATCGGAAGATCATAATTTATAGTCATAACAGGATTCATCATGACAATAATAACATCAAATTAAGTACTTGTGTGTTTTAATAAGTAAAACTAATCTTACTATAATTATATTTAATACTAACAAATTTTAAGGTGGAAGAAATCTTTGTGATTTAACACCGAAAGCCCACAGCCACACCTTATTCTGCCTAATAACTACCACTTAACATCAGGTGGATTGCATGCTGTTCAGGTGGTTTTTTTTATTAATATGAAGTAGCAAACGAGCAAGCAGCCCACCTGATCATAAGTAGTTACTGCTACCCATAGCTTACATTTGTAAGCAACTCCATATAGAACAGGGGTTTTATATGAAATCGACCACAGATGCGTTGCTACTCCCGAGGACTGAGATGGTTGCCTCATATAAAAGTGAGCCGGCAATCACACCCTTCCAGCGAAACGTAAGAACTGCTTCACGCTAGAAATTCAGGTGTTCAGGTGGATTGTTTGCTACTACCATGGGATATGTATAAAATACGACGAAAGCAATAAATGCAGAACTCTTTTAATGATACTAACGAAGTAGAAAAATAATAACAAACGCAAGATATAAAATTTCACCAGCTCAGTTGAAAAATTTAACTTTTCAAATCAAACTATAGCTGAAATCCGCACCGAGTGCAACTTATTCAATTAAACAAAACGTCCATAGGATTCGTTTACGCTCAGTTGGAATGCTCCGAAATAAATATTAACTTTGTACATTCAATTTTAGTTGCTACCATTCTTCTCCAAACATTCCAACTCCAGTTTCATTGAAAAGTTAAAATTAGTGTTATGCAAATTGTTAGCAACTATTATTACTAGTTGTATCTAGTAAATTAGTTGGTATTTCTCGAAATATCTGCAATATCATGGATTCGGGTTAAAAATCTAAATTCAATTAGTGTCAGGGCGGGAATCGAAATTTAAACCTTTTTGGCAAGCCGTAAATTACATCCTTTTACAATTATAAACAGGTTCACATAGCATCAGGGCTTTAGAAGAATCTTCAATAACCGTCAAAGCAAGCAATCAACAACCTGACGTGACTCCAAAAACATGTTTTGCCTTCTGGCTTGGGCTCTTGTGACCCTGGTTGAAACCAAGATTCATGCCACCGAGTTAGGTATAATATTACCTTAAGTGCTTTTCAATGTTCTAAATTTTTTTGGGCTCATATTTACGTTAATAGGTACTGTAAACATAAATGTAAGCATTACGGTATGTATGGATCCTGCATACGACGAACGTCTGAAATTACAAAATTATTTTCAAACAAGCGTATGTTGTTTACTCAACCAATTAGCTGGAAGGTTCTCATGAAAATAGACATTATTTTTTTCTAAACTTTAAAAAAAATGTTACGTGATACAATGGTTATTTTATACTTTAAGGCTAACTTCCAGTATACAACATAAAAATTTCATTGCACACTACATTTTAACAATAATAACATACAATGTAGATCAATGTCATACTATACGTGGTCTTATCACCAAGCAGCGATTTCTTCCCGGTAAAGAGACCAAGGATGCTATATAGAATAAGTTACTTGAAATAAAAATATGAAGCTTAAACAACAAAAGCATAGAAAGAGAAGAAACAAAAATTAAAGAACACAGAAAAATGATAGACAACAGAGGTAACCACAAATATGAGTATATTTACGCATGCAAATTACGAGAGCGACAAGAAGTTTATTTGAGACAAAAAAATCATCGCTTACATTTGAAATTAATCAAGCAGTCCAGCACTGCGAATGGGCAGAGATAATTTATTCCAGAAGGAAGCAGCGATGTAGAAAAGCATATCTGAATATCGGTAATCGTCTATATTGGTTCGTCAATTTCCAAGTTAGCCAAAAATCTAACGAAAAGGGATGTTGAAGCAGAATGGAAATTAATGTCGCTTAAAAAAATAAGACTTTAAAAACATTTGTAAATATGTAAATGAAATTTTAACTTGCATTAAGTTGTGCTTGAATTTGTTGTCAAATTTACGCTACCATCCCAATGAGCTGTAGACTTAAGATTTAAACCATATCTCCAATACTTATTTTAGAAAAATAAAAAATAAATAAGCCACATTTTTACAATAAAAATAATAAACAATTTGAACGTAAAATAGTTAAAAAGTTTATTAAAGGCGCCTTTTACGATTATATTTCACAACTGTTGATAGAACTTTATGTTTTACGTTAAAATTATTTTTCTTCTATTTTGTAAGTACACTTTAACCCGTTATAAAATACTTTCCCTAAACCATTTTATTTATTTTTACACCATAGGTAGATCCTTTAAGAATTTTCATAAAGCCTGTACCTACGCAACTAAGTAAGGACACGTAAAAACAAACGACACATGTCATATGATAAAAAGGAATTTTTCACAGCTCAAGAAGTTTATTAGCACGGTGAGCTAGGTACAAGCACTAGTCGAGAGTTCCTCGCTTTCTTTGAATCTTAATATATTTACTTTTTACCCGACTGCGTCAGAAGGAAGGTAAGGTTTTTCGAGCGTATGTATGTACGTATGTATGTTTGTATGTCCATTTCTTTGGCACGCGCTGCAGCTCAAACGGCTTGACGGATTATAACGTATGATATATCATTAGAATCTTCTCAGTTTGCATAGTGACATAGGCTATATAATTTTTATATGGTTGTGTTGTAATGAGCGTATATACATATATATTGTTTGTGGGTATGTACGGGTATGTACGAGTATGTACGTTTCTTTGGTACGCGCCACAAACTTAACAATTTAACGGATTGTGACATAAATGAAATATTTGGACATTGTAGAGTGAGAAATATTTCGGCTTGCAGGGTAGTATAAGGTATATAATTCAAATAGGAAAAATAGAGGGGGAAGTGGTGGCTAGATCAGATGAAAGTTAGTAAATAGACCATTCCAAAAATATATATTATAACACTTTTATGTCACTATTTTGACGAAAACTTATAAAAAGCGTTACGTTAAATATATGTACATACATACTGTTAGCAAAAAAAAACCCCGGCTAATTTCAGTTTTAGCCGCCGGGTCTTTTGTTTTCAAATTGTGTTCTTCTTGTTCACAAATTGGGCTTTAATTTTCGAGAAGTTAAACAAATAAAGAAGGCAAACACTTGAAACAAATATTTCGTCCCATGGGCTAGGGCTGCAGCTGGTGCCACTCGGGTGTTCCTGCAAGACGCCTGTGCAATAACTGGCACCCTGGGGAGCTCTAAACGGATTTTCTACATTATGAACTAAAAATACTAATATTGGACAAACCACAAACGAACAGTTCCGTTTTGTTCATATAGATATAGATACTTTTTAACTCGCTTTTATTAGCTTCGGTTGTATGTATGTATGTAACGGAATCTTTGAGCTCAATTTTCACTAGTTTCTA
>DWNE01004815.1:0-14706 GCA_018249875.1 Cecropterus toxeus | reverse complement strand
CAGAAATCTAAACTCATCATTCATATTTCTGTCTGGCCGGGAATCGAACCCGGGACCCACTGCGCGTCAGACCGGTAGCGGTATGGTGACCGCTACGCCACGTGGGTCGTCAATATTTGCAAGTAATAAAAAAAAAATAAGAATGAGTAAACATTTTAGACTTTTTGAATTATATTTGATTTGTAATGTATTTTTCTACAGTGAGCCTGAACCCCAAATCTTGGACTACGTCACGCAACAGCACAAACTCTTCATAGGAATAGCGACCAGTTACGCATACACCATATTTGCGCGCTGGTTGTGGAGCGTGTACTCCAAAACAACTAAGGATATGGCTGCTGGTAAACTGGACAACTTGCCGGAGGTAAAATATATAGATCTTTACGCTCTCATTTTGTTTCTTGGTCACGAGGTATTTTAAAGTTAAGTATGAAAAAATAGTCAAATTAAAATTCCAAGACAATCCTTGTCCAGCCGGCCTGAACTATCAGAATAAGTGAAATGATGGAATTCGGGGAAACCGGAAAGGAATTTTTGCTTGAGATCTTTGGAGATATCATATCCGTACATAATGATTCACTCGCGTTTAAAATGTAACAAATTCAATTTATAATAACTGTTGAAAGAATAGTGAGATTGTAATATAATAAAGTAACAAAATATTACCTCAAGATATCTTTTAATATTATAAATGCGATAGTTTGTTTTGTTTGTGAGGATGTATGAGTGTTTGTTACTCTTTGACGCAGATCTACTTGAAACGTCAGATTTCGCTGAAATTTGGTTTACAGATAATTTATGATTTTGATTAAAACATAAGATCCTCATTACTGAAATTAACATGACTAAAATATTTTATATCCTTAAGAATAAGTTCAGTAGCTCATTTTGGTTGACGCAATTTCAATGACGTAGATAAACATACATTAAAAATAACGGAAATGTTTATCTATTTTCAGTTATTTAAACGATTTTTCTCCAATATATGCGATGCACACATGCGGAACTCTCATTTAAATTATCTGTATGGATTTCAGCTCCATGCTATGTCTTGTGTGATGAAAGCGCTAAGTTCGTCAGACTCGACAGCGTTGGTGGAGCAATGCCGGCTTGCTTGTGGTGGTCATGGCTTCATACTGTCCTCCAACTTTCCCCAACTGTACGGTATCGCCACTGCCACCTGTACTTACGAGGGAGAGAACACCGTTCTTCTATTGCAAGCTGCTAGGTAAAATTTAATTTTATGGCTGCATTTATTATATTATTATATACATATAAGGGCAAATCTATTAATTACGCGATGCATTCAATGTTGAGTGGGTGAGTTGAATCTTATCCAATCTCACTCTTGGGAGACAGGAGTCTGTGTAAAATATTATGTACTTTTTTCCGCTAGAAACAGGAAAAGTTACGAGTAAGTTTTTTTTAAATTAAGGAAAATATGTTTCTTTACTAAAATGTTACCAATCGCAGGAATTATGATTTAAGTAGATAATTTATTGTAAAATTGAAATTCTAGTTTCTCAGAAATCTTAAATACCTAATACTCGTAAATAAAAGTATTGCGCATTTTTTTTTTAATAAATCCAGTTATACTAGAAACTTACATTTAAAAAAATCTTTCGTAAGGATGGGATGGGGGATTGAATCAAATCTCATTAAGTTGGGAGGGGTCATAAAAAATCAGAAAACGCTTCACTTAATTACCTAATAGCACAATATGAATAATGGAAGGAATTTTGAATGACATGAATTAAATTTGCTGATTGCATTGTTTGAATTGATTTGAGTTTTGTGATCCACGGCTGGACAAAGACGTCCCTTAATATGCGTTTTTGCCAATAGTCATTGCGCCTGGCATGCATTTTGGAGATAGCATTGTGTTTGTGCTACACCGGGAGACTTAGATTTTATTCCTTAGATGCATTTTAGTATAATTACGGGAAAAGAGGGAAAAGCACTTCTGATCCCTTTCTAATACATGGCTTACGGATTTTAATTATAATCCATTAAAGCTTTTGAATAATTAAATCAAAAGTATTGTTTAGTAATCAATTTTCACTCTTATTTTTATATACACAAGATAAATAACCAAAAAATAGAGAAGGGAGGAGGACATGAGTTAAAAAATACAATTGGTCTTTTTCAGATATTTGGTAAAAGTTTGGAATCAAAAACAAAAAGGTTTGGCCCTCAGTCCATCGACGGCTTATTTAGCGGAAAGGAGTCTACCAGAGAAATGGGACAGTTCTTTGGATGGAATCATCAGAGCCTTCCAGAGAGTTGCCTATGGGTTCGCATTGTATAGTTTGTTTTTAGAAGTTTCATAAATACTTTTCAAGTAGAATCAAGTAATACTTAACTATTACATTATTAGTGCAAGCAGGCTTTTAGACAGAATTTAAAATTTGTAGAAAAAAGTCAACAATCAATCAAGTCAACAGTCAATTTGTAGAAAAATTTATGACAAGAATTACTGTTTAAGTTTATTAATTAGTGTCATATGGATGCCATGGGTACACAAAGATTAATCGCCAAGACCTGAAGCAGACATCCAAATTTCTCATTCAGATGTGTCTCACCGGGGATCAAACTCGGAACTCATAGCGTGCCAGACCCGTATGGTGACTGCTCCACAACACGGGTCGTCGGTCGTCAATCGCGCTCGACTTAGAGGAATATTTTGTATATTATATTTTTTGTATGTTTTAGTAAGGTGGCTAACAGTGTATCGAGTATGGAGCAATATGAAAAATCTGGAATGTCTACCGAGGACGCTTGGAACAAAACATCAGTTCAACTCATAGCTGCTGCAGAGGTAAGATGATATTTGTCTTATAATGTGTTTTAAATGCCTAAATTACCTAGTATATTACGTTAATATTCTACAATGGTATTACTGCTAGCTAATGGAATCATTTTTTTTATATAAGAATTAAGTAGCAAACGAGCATGCAGTCCACCTGGTGGTAAGTGGTTATTTCCTTCCATGGTAATCTATAAGCAACTTCAAATAGAACAGGGGTTCTATCTGAAGTCGATCACAGATGCGTTGCTATTGAGGACTAAGATGGTCGCCTCATATATAAGTAAGCCGGCAACCACACCCTTCTATCGAAACGCAAGAACTGCTTCACGCTAGAAATAGGTGTGGCGGTGGTACTTCCCCGGTCGAACTACATTGATTCTATCACCTGGCTAATCTTTACTATATTATATATACCTATTCTTTACTTCAATATATACTGATATATATATATAACAAATTACTCAAATGAATACTGTTAATATACGTACCTCTTAAGAATCTTAGGTCTGCTAATTTTTTATAGTTGTAGGTGTTACGTCAAACGTTTAAAAGGACATCAAACTACGGTTTTCTATTTACAACTAATACAACACCAAATCACTGGATTAATCGATTTAATTCAAACTAAAGTTAACTTCGGAAACAGTTTTTTTAAACGTTGTTATACTTCATCACACATTCAGCTGACTATTATTTATAATCATAATCTGATAAAAATCGACGTCAAAAATCTTTATCACTTTAATAGTACAGTATTGTATATTGTAAATGTTCATTATCAAAGACACCGCGGAAAACAACCTTTAGGATTTACATCGTATCGCTTAGGAACAATTAGCTAAGTACTCACAATGCTATTAGCACGACCACTAAGCTAGTAGGATGTTGCATACGAAAACATCACATGGATTTATTTGTACGCGCGTAAGTATAATATGGAGGCTAAGATTTTATTAAACAACATTCATAATATACTCGTATACATAAAGAGACTCTCCGTTAAAATTATCTTAGTAAACCAAAAACAATTTTTGCCTGCTTTAAAAGATAGTTAATATTTTTTTGAAAGCTTATAATGAGCACTTTAATGTGATACCTATGTGGCAGTTTTAGATTTTTTCTTACTTCAAATAACCTCACATTTAGCGTCATGTTTATTATAATTTGTCATTAAGTACCTACGATTTGGTGCAATACAGAATAAGTTAATACAAGGCTGTCTGCATTGCACTGTCGACATTTGCAACATCGGAGGAATGTGCACTCCCGGCGTTGTAGGCTCTTTGTATGTTACTAGAAGACCACCATGTGCTCCGAAATGTGCTCATAATGCTCCGAAAATATATAAAGAACGAGTAAATTCCATTCGTAGGAATAATGAGCAAACCGAAACTTGGAGATATTGTCCAAGCTTGACAGGCATCTTGCTTAAGACTTGATCGCTTAACGCAAATAGCACCAACCCAAGACTAGATCTACCCTAAAACAGACAAAACATATGACGATCTTTAAATAGCCCACTGGACTCGAACAGGCTACTTGCCAGAAGTAGATAAATTGGCTCCCAGATACTCTGCCTAAACACGAAAAATCGGTATTTGAAGTAAACTCTAACCTCAAGATGGACATTACTTTATTTAATATACACTTATCTTTCGACCCTCCGTCTCTATTAATTTAACCATACAAAATCTCATATCCTCCATATACGTAACATTTGGAAAAACGTGGCGACAGTTTTCGCTTTACGTATTATTATAGGGATTACTAACACAGGCGCAAAAACGTTACCTTTACATGCAGTAACAATTTGGGTTAAAGTTTATTTGTCTGCTACTTTGTACTGTGGGTATAATAAAAATATGTAAAACTTCACAAATTGGGTTACATTTTCATCGTTTTAAATATGTAAATCACATTTTGATTTATTACCACAAGGCGTCGAAATGAATTACAATATGCATAATATACGCTATTGTAACTTCAAAAGTTTCATATGATACTCTAACAAAGAAAGACTACAGATATAATATGTCGCACGAGGATAGTTACGGAGAGCTTCGTAAAAGGTCCCGGACACTTGGTAAAGTGCAACCACTTAAAGTTATTGTCCACTGCCAAGTAGGTTTTCTTTTTATCAGAAACACAACCGTGTTTTGTTTTTGTTATAGTTTTTGTATGTATGGATGTGTAGAGTACTGTAAAATAAAACCGACTATGCATTTAATATAAAGAGTACGGTACTGAAAATTTAAGAGAAAGATCAATCGTGGTTTGATTCCGGTGGCATCATTGTCACACTTATTTTTACCCGACTGCGTCAGAAAGAGGGTAAATTTTTTTAGAGAGTTTTAATGAGGGTAATATAGTTATAATGTTGCATAATTGGTCAAATCGTATTATCCAGCAATGCACGTGGTCTATTGATCTGTGTAAATGAAAAACCGCAGCAAGACCCGATACAATGTTCCCAATCGATTTGTTCAAACACAAATAATGGAACGCTGAGTATTCTGCTCTCAGCAAATAGCCATTCAATAGATTATTGTCGATTGAACACCGCGAGGGTAAATCATACAATGAACTGTTATAATTATTACGTAATCGGCGGTATTATTGATACGTAATTATACCTTAATCAATGTTCGTTTAGCAATACCTTCTTTGATTAATATTCTACTATAATTCCTAGAAAATAACAAAAAATACATTCTTATGTCAATCCGACCACTTCCTTAATAATCAGCAAGTGCGAAAGTGAACTTATGTTAACTTACGCTATGAAATATAGTGAAACTTGAACGTTTAAAGCGTCTTAAAGCATTTCCATTCATCGATTATATTGTCACCTTGATACAATACAGTATCGAGCAATTTATAATACACTAAATTCGTTACATGCTACACAACATTTAAAATGAAAAACGATTAATGGCGCTAACGATCGTATAACGATAAATGGAATTACTTTACTCTTTTTTCAGTACAAAAAACAAATATTGATACATTCATCATAACAAAAAAGTAGAATGACAATAGTAAACCTCGATTTCATTTTATTGATTCAAAAGCACGAAACCTTTTAAAATATAATATATGAAACACATGTATAGTTAACACATAGTTAAGCACATAGGAGTATTTATTGAAAGATCGAATAATAAAAGCATCACGTAATAAAGCATCTACGAGAACATCTGCAAACAATTAGATGCCGTCAATAAAGTACACGTCCGAGTCACGTTTCAGTAAAAGGAATATCTTCTCCTCCGGCTCGTGACCCCAAGGATCGTGATTGTATGCCCGCCTTTACAATTTTCTCCGAGCAGATAATAGGGACGTCTGCACTTGCATCCGTGTTAATACATTTATGTTGGGTGTTAGTATAGGTGAATTCTTAGGTTTAATGACCTAGATATGAATAGTAGAAAAATATTTTTGGATCAGTTTATTGACAGTAAATGTTTTCTTTTTTCGTTGTGAAGATGTAAAAAATCTGTTTGGTTTTAAGTTATAAGAAGTGTAGGTACTTGATTAACTAGAAACTATAATTTAGAAATATATTTGCTATTTTTTTATTTTATAAAATATCCTTAGCAACTTTTCACAAGACTTTAGGTCATTTGAAGCTCTATATCAATATGGTGTGAAAAAATTATTTAACTTATTCGTCTTTTTCATTCCAATTTGCACTTTGTCTAATGAATTCCACTACAATAAATAATTATAATTTGCAAACAACGCATTAATTAGTACGCAGTAAGTATTCATTACTTAGTCTTTCAGTGCCTAAGTAATACCTTTTTTTTCTCTTAAAATTTATTTCTTTTATTATAATTTCCTCTTTAAAAACAGGTACGAGTCGTATTTTATGAAACTCGAATGTATAATGCATTTTACTGTACTAATAGAGGCTATGTGTAAATTAGTCAAACTACAATTGTAAAAAAAGCATTGGAGTAGCGCCAGATCTTACAGTGGCTACTTCCTGTCTTGCATTAACAGAAACTTATCTCGACATTTCCCGTTTACAATTTTTGTCGTACATGCTGACGTTAAAACATTAGTTAAGCTCAATGTATAGATTTTCATGACAGCTAGGTATATTAAAAAACAATAGTCTGTTAAATTTACTTACACCTTATTTCTACTCGTATGCCAAATTTGTCAACAATATTTTATGTAAGTTGTCATTATCAGATACAGCCGATATCATTGTTATGTAATTAATTAATGAACTTATATAGGGAAATACAAACTTTCATAATATGGCGTCAAAATGTATGAATGCATTTGGGTCTCTATTCGATGTAACAGTAATAAATTAAGTAATATAATAAATTGATGGAAATATTCGTCTTCGACGAAGAAGCTTTGTTCGTCTTTTATTGATGGCTCAATATGTCGTAAAATGAAATCGAGGTGTACTTTGTTCAGGTAGACGTATAGATATAAAATGTCTTACCGTATTCTTCTTGGGAGAGTTGTGGGCTACCCTCTCTTAGGGCATCGTCGGCGTCGTCGACGGGCGCCGCCGCGCGCGCCCCGCACCAGGGCACGCAGCAACGGAACAACCCGCCTCCGACCACTTTGGAGCCGTGCGAGCCCTCCAACCCAACGCACCCGCACCTCTACCCCACTTAACTAAACACGCACTGTACACTCGCATGTAAAACGTTACACCACACTTTACACACACATCGGCACGTATCCTCCAAAACTTGGCACTTAAAATCCTTACAAAAGTTAAAAGCGTAAAAAGTTGAAAATCCTAGCTCAGTCTTGAAAGTTAGTGAAGATAAGTCGAAGTATTGATATGTCAGTCCGTCGTTTGAACTTCGGTATAACAGTAACTTTTCAATATAAAACAGATGTATAAGATTTCTAAGGTTACTGAAAATCAATTTTTAGTTTTCAGTACTAAGCGAAATAAAAGTTTTCAAGTTGAAAATATTATGCGCTGAAAATTAAATATCGTTCAACTGAAAGTCACTTTACGAAAATATTGTCATTGAGTTCTTCTGGAGTGAGTCCATTTCTATAGTCATAAAAACTTCAGGCAAACCTAGTAGATACGAAAATATGTTATAATATCAGTTCACTAGCAGACTACGTTTATAAAAATAATTGCGGAATAATTCAAAACCTAACAAATATAATTATTGTAAATGTTAAAATAACCGGCTTAACAAAATGTAATTCCCATAAAACATGTCACTTCTCAACCAAAAAAATTACAGGAGGAAAATAAAAATAAAATTCCGAGCTTGTTTGTTAGGTTTTACATACTTATTTGCAGACATGAATAATATTCCAACGAGCACAAATTATATTAGCCTTCGTGTTAGATATGTGTAAAGTCATTATGTTTCATTTTGTCCCTTCCGAAATGCTATCAAAATGTAAATTTCGTACACCTTAAATAGATGCCGTACATCATTTTGCGTTACGATAGTGACGAAAAGATTGTATCCACATATAATGTTGGCAAACGTCCAATTAAACCCATGATCATTCCTCCCAGAATTATTAGTGTCACATTGAACACTTCCAGTGACACTGGAGTAAGTTTACAGATGTTATATCGGAATTCGTAACAGCGCCGACGATCTCGAGATAAATGAAATAGATTAAATCTGTGAATATAGTTCGAACGTAATAGAAGGGCAGCTGCCAATTTTCGCCGCTAGGAAACCCACAACTATGTTTATCTGTCACAATAGATTTTACGATTATCTTATACCTTATCATTATACTCTGACAATTTGATACATAACATTACCGCAAATCCTAGATAGTGCTTCCAATCGCCTCTTAATTGGGCAAATGAACTCACTCTCAACTACTCAAATCTTATAATTTCAGCCAGTACATACATTGTACATACGTACATTTATTTATATTTTCACTATTATTTACTAAAGTTATATTCTTTCTAAACTTTCTAAACTCAACATATCATAAGCGTACGCCTTGGACATGCGGTCGGTGTCAATTATGATAGTACGATGTAGCAATAGGATTAGAGGTAAACGGAGATATATGGTGGTTCAAATTGATTAAGATTAAAGGGTTCGACCAACCCTTTGTGGTCGAACCTCGGCGGCACAAACACCACGTTACTATTTTTGCCTTCCAATAATAATGTTAAGTGCTACAGTATTTTGGTTATGCTTGTAGCAAAACACAGACACATAAGACTTTAAAGTATGTTTTCAATTACTATACAAGATCTACGCTCAAGCAAAACGCGGAATATGATCTTATTTGGGGTTCGTTACAAATTTCCCAGGACTATTGCTCCCTATAAGCAAATGAACTAAGTACTTTTTTCATATTTTTATTTACAAAATATGTTGTATTATATACTCGTAACTGTATTAGACTGTAACCAGCTGTATCTCTAACGATTTGTATTGAAAAAAAAATGCTGGCCTTGTTTGACGAGCCCATGTTCCAACATCAATAGCTATTTAATTGCTATCACGGTAAAACAAATTAAAGCACAGGATTTAAGAAAATCCCAAAACATGAAAACTTTTCTGATGGGACTTTTTCGGCTTATCAAAGGAGATCCCTTTGATAAGCCGAAAAGTATGAATTTAATTAAATTTCTTCGTTTGTTAAACGAAGTTAAACGTTTTATGACTACAGAATGAGTGTAAAATTAACTAAACTGTTTATTCGTATAAAAGTGGGTGAATTTTCCTCAGTGACCGCAGTTCAAGTGCCAATTTTGGTGATAATATCGAAATACACTTTTGTTCTTCATGAAAAATTAAGGCTGTATTAAGATTAATTAATCTATACGTAAGTATCCATAAATATAATATTTTTATTTAATATACATATTTCTGTTGAAACGGATTACATCAATTTTGGGTCGTAATAATGTCGATATTAGACGACCGTACGATATTAAAGAAAATGTTCTTACTTTCCTTTGATTTTGATGAACCTTGAGAGGAAGCCCCATACAAAAGTCGGGCAGCGAAGGCCGAATTAATCCCCTCTGTCGTAAGCCAAGTATTTTAGTCCCCATGCTCTTATAAATAATATGCTTTTTATAAATTGGATTGGTCGTCTCAGATAAACTGCCAGTTACTAAGATACAAAATTTCAATAAGTTGATTTAAGCTTAAAGATTTAAGATGTTCATTAAATTTCACGAATAAGGTCGTTGTACCAAATACCAAGCCTTATTTATATTTTTAATGTAAAAGATTAATAGTAAACAGGCAAACACTGCAAACAGTTCGCCTGAGACTAAGTGGTCCGTGCCGGCGAAGAAATGAAACTGTTCGTAGCATAATTTATGTTAATTTACAAATTACCCACAAAGCTTGAGACCTTGATAGTATTTCAATATTCATAAATTTATATTTTTAAATTTTTTGTTGTAAAAATGAATTACCATTGTAATAGAATGCATCCCTTAACATACCCTTAAACTTAGCACTGCTGTTATTAGACACAGATTGGGGGTAGTACCCCGAATTGCAACAAGAAAGGGTCCTATCACCTTTCAAACAAAATGTCCGAATATCAGGGCGTAGGACTCTTCGAAATTAATCTCCTTTAAATCTATATACAATCAAAAACCGCGTTAACTACATCTGTTTCAATACTCATTAAGCCGTGCCGCCAGATATGGAAATTACACGTGAGTAAGCCAGCTTAACTTTAATCCGCTCTATATAATCATAAAAATATTGTGCTCACGACAAGCTATAATTTAATCGCTACTTCATTATCCGGCCTTACAAAATTGTTCGAAAATACCTTTTAATATTTACGTCAAAAATATCTTCATATAAATATAAAAGTTCATATTTATATGAAGATATTATTAAAAATAATTTTAATAATAGATGTATATTTAATCATTTTGTTCATATGATGTTTTTTTTAAGGATGGGCAAATATAAATTATATCAATAATTTTAATAAATATGACTGTTAATTATATTAAATGTTTATTAAAAACAACGAGATATTTTAAAGAAAGTTTTTATTCCTAAAAATATGGTAAAGGTGGTGTTTAAATAGGAAAAGATTTTTATAGCGGTAAAGTAGAAAAAAAAATACCTAGCAACACCTGGATAATGTTGATTCGATGCCAAGTTGAAACGAATGTAAATCTGTACAAAATTTTATAAACACGCATTAAATAACTCGACGTCTAGTGGAGATAGTTGATCTAATGTAACGGTAATAAAGTTATATGCCATTATTTATAACCATATATTGTTGCATATAATGGGTTGTAATTTCAGAATCGCTTGATTGCTATGATCTGGCTTATCTGAATTAACATTCACATATACATATAACATGCGTGCTTCGAATAATAGATGCTGTCAGTAGCGTCGTAGTTTAAAATAGAATATTGATTTTCCGGTAGCTTTTAGCGGGCAAGTCATTAAGGATCTTTATTGAGTGACCAACAGCCTGGATGTCCCACTTGTATTACATAAAAGGATATAATTGTCTGTGACAATAGCGTATGAAGATTGGTGCCACAAATATAGCGATCGGGACATACAATCAATTACTTCTCGTTGAGCGGTCGCTAGTTCAATTGCGAGTCATTTTTGTAGCCGTCATCGCTAACTGGGTAATGGTGTATGCGTTCTCGTTCCCACAATGAACTGCGAACAATCAATTTCGTCACAACACCACCGCACATGCCATGATTTAGGATTCGAGATTTGTTGTCAGGCTGGATCGCTGACAGCCGATTTGTTAAACACTGTAACAAGTTCATGACCTGTCTAGAAAATAGTATATCTACTTGATAAAATTCAATCAAAAAGAGGTATTATCTATAAAAAGCATTTTATTTTTGTGCTGTATTAGTTGAAGATTTTCATAAAAATGAATGAATGAAACAATTACAATTTGGTAAAAAATAACTTTAATGACCTGAATTATCTTGTAATATACCTAGATACCTTGCAATAAAACTGTTAGTTATGAGTTTTCAATAGACCCATTAACACAACAAACGACATCAATATAATCCAGCGATTTAAAATGATATTGAAATAAAAAATAAAAATAAAATTGTTCAGGTAGATACGTGATAAAAGTTAATATATTCGTATTTTTAAAATGTAGTAGAATGTATGTATATTAATATTATTTACTTTGTAAGGCAAAAATTTCATCAGCTATAACGAGTAGTTTACTTGTAAATCGTTATAAACAAATACATAATGTATTATTTGTTGCTAAATATCAACTTTTTTAATTTAATGCTAAGACAGTTACATTCCGATACGATTTCAACAAGTTGTTTATATAAGATAAGCATGCGATTATTTTCCATTATATTCCTATAGAGCTTAAAAATATATGGCCTTTGGTGCCGAAAAGAATGTATTTGTACATTTTATTTACATTTCGTGCATTATGCAACAACATTTTCTACACATTTTCGTGTTCGGTAAAACCTTGACGTGTTTGTAAAATTATATTTTATACACTAACCGCCTTAACCTAATACCGTGTGTGGCGTTAATGAATGTTTTTACCGCGTGATTATCAGATTATGTTGTTATCTTATGTGTCGTAACAATGATCGCGTCGCATCGTGCGAAATATTTCATAATTCCTACGTAAACCTAAACAAACTGAGCCCATTAGTGAACTGATATCGTGATTACATCGACGTTACTACCACTCACAACTAGACACATTTCGAGAGGGATTTTCACGGAGAATACGCATTAGACAAAACGGAATATCACAGAGCCGTGCAAATATAAAACAATGCTCCAGTGGCACACTGCACTAGGGAGATCGGCCGCGACAGAGCGAGAGGAGAGAGCGTGGCCGGCCACGGAGTCCTGCGGGCGTCGAACGGCGGGGCTCTCGCCGAGCGCTGAACTCAGATCGAGCGGTGCATCTCACACGTCTCCCACATGATACGCGGAGGAGTCCGGCGAGCGGCGCGGCGGCGGAGCGGCCCCGAGCGTCGCGACGGCCGGCAGACCGCGACTGGAGCCGCGGAGCGTCGCTGCGCGTCGCAGCCTAGCGCCTCGAGCGAGCAGGACGAATATACCACTTCGCTCCCGACTCCACCAACGATTCTAGCCCTTGAACCCTCCGTCTTAATTCCTATTTACCTTGTTCACTACGCGTCTCTTATGTTATTGTACGACCGCCAAAGGGTTTTCACCCCACGAAGCATTCGTTCCGTGAGCTGTTACGTAGACGCTACAGATAGGGATGCTGTGTGGCCTTCCCTACGCCCGTTTTGACGTTATATCACTGTCAAATATGCCTCTGACTTGTTGTTTGACCGTGAAAGTATTTCAACCATGCAAAACATACGTACTCTACATATTGGTACAGAAGGTAATGACCTACGATGGATGGCCTCTCAGAGATTTTATGCTACGAATATATTTTAGCGAAAAAAATACTACTTTATGTGATGCTTTATTTTTTAACTATATTTGATGTTGTAATATAAATATAGTACTCGTATGACATGATAATTTTTATAAAATCATCTTATAAAAGTTATTTATGAATAATAAAAATAAACTAAGTAGTTTTACGAAGGTAAACAAATAAATAAGGTATTTCAATTTTTCATAGTATGTCTGACCTTGACATTTCAGTGTGTACCTACTCCTACGAACAATGTTCTTCATATTGTAGGGAACTCGTATAAACAACAAAATCAACAGAACTTTCACTTTGAAGGGGTTATTTCAGCGAGCTATAGTGAAATATTAATATGTTAAATGAAAAATGTAAAAGTATTTAAGAATTTATGATTTAAAATGAATATTATGTATATAAGATATAGTATTGTTTATAAATATTTTTTGCTATCGCTATATTAACATTTATTGCAGTAATAAATGACGTCTCATCTCTTGGTTCTAATGAAAAACCTGTTTATTTATTAAACTTAAGTAATTAATAAATAAATTAATAATTGCGTAAATTAATAAACAAAAATACACGATAATTTGCCTTTTAGTTATTTCAGCATTAAAGTTTTTAAGCATTAAAGTCATTTTATTTATTCAAGAGTATATGAAAGATGGCTACGATTTGTTTATTCAACTCTATTTGGATAGGACATACTCATATCTCTGTAAGCACTGAGGCCAATAGTATGTGATTTTTGACTTATTACGTACATTGTAGTTATATTGACGGTGGTTTTACTTTATTGACAAAACGAAATTGCGATATAAATAGCAAATGTTACCTCATTATAATTCTAATTTAAATTTTACACGCCTACGGTTTTTTAATAAGACCAAATTAAATTTCGGTGTCTCGTCAAATGCCACAAGACATTGTTACCATAAAATTTATCATGAAATTATTATTATCATTTTCTTGATATCAAATTTTATTGTTCTACATCGATTCTCTATATTTTTTATTGAAGCAAAAAAAGAGATTACTTTTGATTTAATGTATGTATGTTTGTTTGAAGGCGCAACAAGCGGCTTGACGGATTGTGACATATGACATGTCATTGGCAGCGTCTCAGTTTTAAGAGTCACATAGGCTATATCATTTTTAAAAATGGCTTCTGCAAATAGGGAGGACAGATAACACTTTTTTATTATCTCAGCAATATGGGTATCAAATGAAAGCTAGTATATACAACATTCTAAGAATATACATATTACATTATAATACTAAGGGTATTATTGAGTATTTTCAAACTCATAAAATGCGTTAAATTAAACGTATCATAAAAAAAATCATTTTAAGCAGTCGGCCTGGTTGTTTTAATATTTTTAACAATGTTACTAGTTATAAGAAATTAATCAAATACTACAGTGTTTTTTTTTTATAAATATGAAGTAGCAAACGTGCAAGCAGCCCACCTGATGGTAAGTGGTTACTGCCGCCCATGG
>DWNE01004814.1:0-14707 GCA_018249875.1 Cecropterus toxeus | reverse complement strand
AATCAACCCTTATTTTTTAATAGGAAATTATTTATATGGCAAAACAACGTTTGCCGGGTCAGCTAGTTTAATATAGGGTTTTACGTTCAGAAAACTTCTACGCTGTAGGTGTAAGAAATACCCGCAACACAACACCCAGAGGGAATTGTTACATGATTCCCGTTATTGGCTAGATGGATTGCGTCATTAGTTAATTAGCAAACAAGCGCCCGAGAATTTGTTTGATTTAGAGGTAACACTGAAATTTGGCATACCTATTGGAATTTTTGGGCATATGGCTCAGTGGTTTATTTTGTTGAAAATTACTTGGGTCGAGCATAGCGGGAATTTAAACAATTTAAAATGGATTTAGAATTATATAATACCGAATAATGCATAATAATTTCTGTGTTTTGGAATTTAAAAAATATAGAACACTATAAAGTCTGCATGTAGTCAAACTTATGGTAAGTGGCCACTGCCACCTATGGACATCTGAAGTCAGCCCCGAATAAGATAAGAGTATTATAGAATAGATTAGAGCAGAATGCGGTAGCTCAGATTAGGTACGGATGCGGCTACCTCTGAGGACTTAGGAATTGGAACGCCTCGGAATAGTTTGTCTTCCTTATACCTTTAGAATTAAAGATGTGGTAAAACCGACAGGAGAGGTACTAACGTTACACCAATTTCTACCGTGAAGTAATTCTTACGTATCAGAGGAAGGCTATCACTTATATATGTGGAAATCATTTTGCTCCTCGTGAGTAGCAACGCATTTATGATCGACTTCAGATAGAAACTCGGTTCTATATGTAGTTGCTTACAGACATCTAAGGCGGCCCCTTACCAGTAGGTAGGCATGCATGCTCGTTTACTACTTCAGTCTGATAAAAAAAGAATCGTTATTAAAGTTGTGCCTCTGCAATCAAACCATAAAGGGCTCTATTTACAATAGTAATTATTTTGAAACTGAAATAGTTATATTCAGAATGTCAAGTTATCTAACTTATTAAATATACTAAAATTTTCGTAACCGTCCTTTCAATAAAGGTCACTTGTTATATAAATAGTTGGAACCAGTCCACATAATGTTTGTAAAAGATATTATTTCCTAGGAAACTTCTTTGTTTTATTGACTGAAAGTTTTCATGCGTATCTAGGAAGGAGAACTATTCTCAAGCCCACACACTATTGCTTGGATTTGTTGTCGTGTGAAACTCAAGTTTCTTTGTTTTATTTTATGAAAGTTATCAAATGACACGTAGGTAGTGAAATAGTTTTATCTGCAACAACATTATTGCAAACTAAAAATGTACTATATCCATGGTGGATCCCACCGTGGTAACCTGAGGTTTTTATGGCCATCATTGCTTACTTCTCTTTTTTATAATATTGAAATTGCAATCAAGCATGCAGTCCATCTGATGATAATAGGCCATTGCAGCCCATGGACATCTGTAAGCTACTTCATATAGAACATGAGTTATATCTAAAGTTAATTACATATGCTTTTCTACTCCCGAGGACTGAGATGGTCGCCTCATATAAAAGTGAGCCGGCAACCATACCCGCTTCCAACTGCTTCACGCTAGATATAGGTGTGTCGGAGGTACCTCCCCGGTCGAACTACATTGGTTCTACCACCTTGTAGATTATCATGGGTATTTTATAAGTTTACATGTTGTACCAAAACAGAAAACCCAGTAGGTATAGACAATGTTTCCCTGCCTGGGCGGGCTAACCATTAAAAACCTAAACGGAACTTTTACAAAAATTTACATTTTAATATATTTAGTTACCGAACAGAGTAAATATTAAAGCGATATCTTTCACCTTTTCTTGGTGAGACATGTTCATGGACAAGCAACGAAAACTTGATTGGGTAAGGACGGAAGCTAAATGCCAAGAGGCGTTGGTACGAGTTGGTACGGATTTTTTTCGTTTTATAATCAAACCTCAGACCAAAAACACACTTACTTTTAGAAGCACGGCTTATTTATATATAAGGCGGTCTCCTCATATATAAGTGAGCCAATCTTAGTCCTTGGGAGTAGCAATGCACTGTGACTTCATATAGAAGCCCTTTTCTATATTAGGTTGCTAACAAATGTCCATGAACGGTTACCACGCTTACCACCTGGTAGACTACATGCTCCGATTTCGTTCCTTTGGAGATCCCGGAGTCCTCTTCGCAGTGGAATGTAGTTATGTACAGATACAGGCTTCTGTTAGCGCTGTCTACCGTCTACCATTTGAATTACATTGAAATTATGATTTGTTGGCGCCCTAACGTTAATGTTAATTTTATTCATCAACAATTACGAAAAGGTCTCATTGCAAGATGAAGCTTTTGGGATGCTCAAAAAATCGTCTTTTTTGAGTTAAGTCAGTATTCCAATAAGCATGCAATATAACGTGCCAAAATAAAACCTTTAGTGCCGATATCTGAATTGTGACTGTATGTTACGTGAATAATGTTTGAACGTAACAATATATTATAAATTTTACGTCTGCCGTGTTGCGCACGCGCATTTTTATATTTTTTTTATTATTTTATAGTAATTGCAAGAAATACCAAACAGGATAAGTCATCTTATTGTACGAAATTAAACGCTTTATTATTATTTAAAATTATCATAAAAAGTTCACTGAACTATCATATACATTACAACTTAAGGCTCAATGCGATATTCTGTTCGGAGTTATCTACCTTTTTTAGTCTGAGAGCCAAACTTGAATAATCATACGAGATCAGATATGTAATTCCTTATTCCATTCCTTTGAAAAAACAACTGGTTCTACTTGTTAAAATATCTACTAGGCTATTTACCTAGAACATGGTTTGTTATTTTCTCATTCCTTATATTAACTACATATAAAAACTGTAAACGGCCAAAGATACCGTTTAAGTCAACGGAGTAAAGTATACAGTAATAAAATATTCAATACTGTAAATTTGATATTTTTTGCATTTTTTCGATTTTGATTTTGAAAAAACTGACCAATAATTTTTTTCATCGTTTTTTTTTAAAATTGCATCTTACCAAGTATCGTTATGACAATGTGTTTTCATGAAATTAAAAATATCCGTGAAAATATATATTTCAATTTATGTCCCTGTGACTCTTTTATTTTCATTTTTATTGTGAATCTGAGTATATTTATAAACCATAATTAATTTTCACTCCAAATTAATAATACAACTGCTGTCATAGTGCGCTTCAGTAGAATACTGTAGCAACCTAGTAATATGCCGACGCAGCCTTTGTAATGCACTACTAGGGTGACCACACGGATAAAATACTATGTTGGGACAGGTTACTGTGAAGAAATATTCTGAAATTAAATTCTTTCAGTATATGAACAATAGGTAGCTGAATTGCTGT
This sequence comes from Cecropterus toxeus, assembly GCA_018249875.1. Classification (NCBI taxonomy): domain Eukaryota; kingdom Metazoa; phylum Arthropoda; class Insecta; order Lepidoptera; family Hesperiidae; genus Cecropterus; species Cecropterus toxeus. Next base: position 11,339 of record DWNE01004814.1, on the reverse strand, counting down.
CATACTTACATATAACTTCGTATAACGATAAAATGGTAATAAAACTGGCTATTTTTTACTATGATTTGTTATCTTAATCTTTATCTTAAAGTTTAAGTTTATCTTAATGTTTGTATGCGTTCACATAGAAAACAAATATTTAACCCTTCTTTAACCGATGAAATATACCTAAGTAAATAAGAAAATCATTTCTTTACTTTTCTACGTCATGGTTAAAGCCACGTTAATCATAAAATAAATATGTCTAAATTTTACGGTTCTAGCTTTAGTAGTTTAGGCTCTGCGATGATCTATAAGTCGACAAGTAAGGGAGTATCCTTCTGCTTTTATAATTATATAAGTTTATAACCGCCAATCACATAAATAAATCGAATAGTAAATACATTTCGTATTACAAGAGTAGTGATTTATAGCCCAGAAGAAGCCACTGAAAAAAGGAAATAAAATTAATATGAATGATATTGTATAATACAAACTAATCATATCAAATTGATTGACATATAACATCATATATCAATCATATTGATTGATATATGACTTATTATTATGATTATATATATTGAGATCATGAGATAAGAACATATATTGAGATATGACCCTTGCGGCAAAGACAAAATCTCTTCAATAAATGTCCACACCAAATTTTGTAGAAGTGGTAGATTTTTATGCAATAAATAAAATATAATTAACACTTATGCAAGCACAAATGTAACCCCAAATGCAGTTCAAATATGAATCTCGTGATCCTAAGTCTCATTAAAATGACTCAGCTTTTCAAAAGTCATGGCCACCGCAGTCACCACAAATATGCTGCGTGCCAGACAGGTCCGGACCGAAATCGATAACCGCGATCTTGCACCTGGTGGCTATACACACTACATACTTCTGTGCACACACACCAATGTAAAATATGATACATGTTGATGTATAAGCTATCAATTTATTTATCAGACTGAAGTAGGAACGCATGCAGTCCACCTGATGCCGACTCCTTATATCAGTTTTAGCAGTCGAGTTTCTGTTTTTACAATAATTTCTATTTAAAGTTGTGATTTAAATCGTACATAGATTTCTAGTGAGAGATTATAACAATACTTGGCAACCATACGACAAAAAATCTTCAAATACGTGCACGATTGGCACACTACTGAATAAATGAGAACATAGTTACAATCTACATTAAAATCGTGTCTTTTAGTAGGAAACGATTGCTAATGTCGGCTCTTTGTAGCTCATTTCGCTTTTTGTAGCTCATTTCACTTTGAATAGCTTTCAACATGAAACGTATTGGAAATGAATGGATTAAGATTGCATATAATTTAGTGTGGCAATGTTTGTTTTCATTTTTATTTGTAACAATCATACATCAGTACCATAATCCGACAGAAGAAGACATGAAAGCCTACCCGGAAATCGAACCCGGGGCTCTCTTTGTTAATTGAGTACGGCAACTGCTTAGCTATACGGATGTTTGTGCATACATATATTTTTTTTCATATAACTTTCTTTACGAATAACACGTCACCAGAAAATTACTACTCAAACATATTTCCTTGACGGTGCTAATTTGAGATTATTTCGCTACAAATTTTAACTACATTTAGTGTCCTTATAGATGCAGTAGGTACATTCGTTTCAAACTCAACTCAACCAGCGTGGCGGAGCGGTCATCATACCAGTCTGACACGCAGTGGGTTCCGGGTTCTATTTCCAACCAGACAGAAACAATGTAGTTTGACCGCAGAAGTACCACCGTCGCAGCTATTTCTAGCGTGAAGCAGTTCTTGCGTTTTGGTGGAAGGGTGTAGTCACCGGCTCACTTATATATGAGGCGACCATCTTAGTCCTCGGAAGTAGCAACGCATCTGTGATTGACCGTAGATAGACCCTTGTTCTGTTTGAAGTTGCTTACAGATGTCATGTCAAATTACTTGTAATTTGACATGTATCTAGAACCTTGGTTCTAGATACAGTAGTTTCGGCTGTTCGTTGACATATAAGTCAGTGATCGGAATTACCTTTTATATATGTAGATAACAAACTAATAATTCCTTATTATTAATTCCTTAATTATTAATTCCTTATTAAAATTATTGTGAAGATTTACATCTCAATATAACAAAAGCGAATAATAATTGCTTATCATTTGAATACCGTTTGTAATGTATCTTATTAAAGTAAAACAAAGCATAACTTACCAAAGATTAATAAAAGATATAAGGGTAATTTAATACCAATTGTTGATTGTATGACTTCCTATTGTCTAAATACAAAAGATACTGAGCCCTTAATTAAATGGAAACCTTTTTAAGATAATAGATAGAAGCTAAAGAGGAATATTTGATGTAATAGGGATTCAATATAAACACAAAATATATAGTATTTCGCTCATATGTTTGTTACATATTTGGAAATCCATTTTTAAAAATGCAAAATGAATTCTCATCTTACCCGTAACCAGGGCACTTTATTCAACATTTTTATTTTTTCTATCTACCCGCACCGAGATATTTAATTTATTATAGGTACTTATATATCAGTTATTGCTCTCATGTAAGTAAGTAGCAATCGTCTTTATGAGAAATAAAGGTCTATATTTTTCGGGCTGTTGTATCCAGAGGATAAAAACGGAAACCTTTTCCTGAGACTGCTGTCCTGTCTGTCAACAGGCTGTATCTCATTAACCGGTAGCTACTCATGAACAGCTATAACAGTTAGTATAACAGTTGAATTTTCACAGACGATGTATTTCTGTTGCCGCTTTCACAACAAATATTATAAACAAAATAAAAATTACAAGGTTACTGTGCACGTAGACAACTGTACGGAATTTCATGTAGAATAGGGGTTCTATCTGCAGTCGATCACAGATGCGTTGCCACTCCCGAGGACTAGACTGTCATCTCATATAAGTGAACCAACAGTCACGATAAGTCGCGACAATTTAATTCATCTCTAACTACTAAGTTACATAATACAAAGATGTGTTACCATGAATCATAATGTTTACTCCCGATTAGTACTGCACTAATGAGCGCACTCGTTAAATTGGATGTAAAGTACACATTAGAAACGATCGAAGTTCTGGTACATGAAACAGTCAGTTTACATAACCAAACGATAATGATGTTTGTATAAATTGCGTACAGTAAATTTAATGGAGATGAAAATTATCAATATTAATGTAAAACTCAGCGGTGTGGTGCGGTCATCATACCTGATTATATTTTTTGGTTAATAATATGAAGGCAGAAGAACCAGTGTAGTTCGACCGGGGAGGTACCACCGCCACACCTATTTCTAGCATTAAGCAGTTCTTGCGTTTCGTTGGAAGGGTGTGGTTGCCGGCTCACATATGTATGTAGCAACGCATCTGTAATCGACTGCAGATACAAGCCCCTAATCTCTATGAAGTTGCTTACAGATGTCCATGGGTGGCAGTAGTCACTTACCATCAGGTGAACTGCACACTTGTTTGTTTGGAGACCATGGACATCTGTAATCAACCTTCGATGAGATTAGAGTCTGACTCGAGCTTAGCCACAGATGAGTTGCTACCCCTGAGGACTAAGTTTGGGCGCCTCAGATATGTCTCCTTACCTACACTCTTCAGATCAGAACACACTGCATAACACTGTTATAAGGCAGAAAAGGTATGGCGGTGGCTTACACCTTTAGTTTGATACGCATTTCGTCCCGAATTCGATCTCCGGTTAGACAGATGCGAATAATAAATTTAGATATATGTTGTGGGCCGAATGTTTTAATAATGAACACATATAAAGATATATGTATTCATGGCATTCAACACACATCAGAAAAAAATAGATTGGAGCTAAGGTTTTTTTCAAAAATATCATACTCGCGTGAAACTAAAGGCATACACATGTAAGCGTCACGCTCATAATGACATCAATAATAAATACACTGTCGCCTATGGACCTCTCTTATCAACCCTAGATAGAATACGAGTAAGCGTTCATTGTTGCAAAAATGATTGCAGGTAAATCTATTACGAGAAAAAATGATATCCAATACGTTTCGTTTGAAAATTCTTTTAACAAACGTATTCTAATCTCAATACTGAAATACGAAAGCCTTTGCGATCCAATGTAATGTAAATTCAATACCAGATAATGGAACCAATGGTAAATAAGTTTATCTTGTCCCACTATTTGTTTTACCATCGTCTCCATAAACTCACTTGAATCTCGATACTATCTCATGTTAAATTAGAAGATTAATTTTAGTTTTGCTTGTTAGTTGAAGTTTTTATTTTAAAATCTGATTGTAACAGGGATGTAAATATGTTATAACAAACATGCACATTAGTTATGTATATTATTTAAATACATATAAGGTAAATCTAATTTTCCGAGAGATACCGACGCTATACCAATTTTTGACGTGAAACAGTTTTGCTTTTCGGTGAAAACATGTGAATGCCAAGTAACTTTCATATGATAAACATCATAGTCACCAGGAGAAGTAATGCATGCAGATACGTTTACAATGCTGAATCCGATTACAGAATCGGTTTTGGATATGCTTCTATATAGCGTTGGGGACAGACGTACATGGACGGCAGTGTCCACTTGCGATCAGATAGACTGCATACTCGTATGCAATTTCAATTTCCCAAGAAACGAAATCCACCATGGCGCGTTCTTTGCTATTGCAATTCTTATCTCAGGAACGACAATTTTTTATCACGAAAGAAGAAAGTACAAGATGATAGAATCAGTGTAGTCGGACCGGAGAGGTACCAGCACCACTCCTATTTCTAGCGATAAGTTACTTTTACATTTCGGTGAAAAGGTGTAGTTTCCGGTTTACTATATCAGGCGATTATCTTAGTCCCCTTGCGTAGTAATATGTCTGTGATCGACTTAAGATAGAATCATACCATCAGGTGGACCGCATGTTAGTTTGCTACTTCAATCTAATCTGAATCTGAAAAAAATCAAAATCGAGAACTCATAGTAACATAAAACACCTGTTGGATTAGTCTCAAACGCTGTTTAAGCCCGTCGTATACTAGGTCTGCATGGCTGGATTAGTTGGATGTTTTATGCGAGAGGGTGGAATGAATGATGCGTTTAAGAAACCAATTGTTCGTAATTTAGATTTAATAGCGATCCCAGAAGCTGAACATTATTGCTTTGTGCAGGATTTTGGTTCAAAACAATATTTGTGTTTAATTTACTTCACCTGTCACCCTTCTTTTTTTTTAATATCAACGTTTTCGGGAGTAACATTTAGGTCCATAGTACATACAAGCGTTTGTCTGTGTATTAAAAAATATTTATTGAATATTTTTCCTTTTTATATTATGCTCACTTAGAGTGTTTGACATATCCTTACTTAAGTGACTAGGTGATTTAATGCTTTCATCTATGTAACACCAATACATACAATTAAAAAAAACTCAAAGATTTTTTAAGTCTACCAATTGGCCTAGGCCAGCGCGTTGGACTCGAGAGGAGATCCGTTCCCAACAATGGACAATGGTTTCAATATAAGACCAATATTATCTGCGCGCATTAAAACTAAGTACCGCTCTTGTTACAAAATATTTAGTTTCCACTTTAAACCGTCCACTGGCTCTCTCCCGCGTACCATCGATCGGTTGTACACGTGCAGACTGACCTCGACCTTACTCCTCCCTCGCTGCAACACTGAGAAAAGTGGTTTGTATGTAAGCGTATCATCAAGACCGAAGAACTTTTTGTGGTGAAGGTAGTTTTATTGTCGTAAGAAACTATTAATTTCTATTATATTGTATGTATGTCCATTTCCTTGGCACGCGCTACAGCCCAAACGGCTTGACGGATTATGACGTATGACATATCACTGGAATCGTCTCCGTATGCATAGTGATATATGCTTTATAATTTTTAAAAATGGCGCCTGAAAATAGAGGAAAAGGGGGGTGAGGTACGATTTTTTTAATTAATACGACAATATGGGTATCAAATGAAAACTAGTGAATAGACCAATCTAAAATATATATGTACGTTATGATACTTTTACTTGACTATTTTGATGAAAACTCATATAAGCCTTAAATTAAACTACGTATATCATTATGAGCAAAAATTTCGTTTTATGCAGTCGGATTTTTTGTTTTAATGAACTCGTTTTTATAACGCGCGCTACAAAGCAACTAAGTAATTTACTATCGAATTTGTCTCTAACTGTTCAATATTCCTTCAATTGCCCAGTTGTTTGCCTTTAATCAATTAGGCTTACAATCAAGCTCTAATAGCTCCGTAAAACTTTCTATTTGACGTTTCAATTTACTATTGCTATGTTAAAAATGTTTTATTGTCATTTTTATTTATTTGAAAGGGTAATGATAATGTTTTAAACACTTAATGTTTTAAACGCTTAACGCTTTCTACAGTCAATGCTCACCCTAGGATTTTCTCCTGTGTCGTGGGTGCCATGGATACACAAAGACGAACACCAAGACCCAGAACAGAAATCTAAACTCATCATTCACATTTCTGTCGAACCCGGGACCCACTGCGTGTTAAACCGGTATGGCGACCGCTCTGCCACGCGGATAACCACGTCATATACCAGAATAATACGAGTAGCATCCAGATACCAGTATAATGCTATATGTTACAACACTATCTGTACATCACATCAACAAACATCAAAACAAACACGAAGGCTCAGTGACCGAGGACATAGGTTGATCATACCAACAATAATGTAACAAAAAATTTGGTTAAATTTTCCTTGTAACTTTGAATAAAACTGGATTCATAATTCTATTTTTTCAGAATAACAGTTCAATTTTACCAATGATATGGAAGTTATCAAAATTCGAGCTTTTTTGTTTTTCAAAATAGTTCCGTTCAGATATACGCAAAACTTAAGGAACTTGCAATGCTCTCTATCGCAGAATTATGTTTCATTTTCTTTCTAAATACTCTGAAGTACTGAAAAAAATCAAGATTTCCGTACAAAAGTCCGCTTGCCTGAGTTGATCACAAATGACCATGCGCTGGTGACCACTCACCATCAGATGGACTACATGATTATTTGTATATGTACCTATCTATCTTTCTTTGAAAGTCCACTGCTGGACATAGGCTTCCTCTAATCGGCGCCACTCAGACCGCTCCTGAGTCTGAATCCAGCAGTTACTCGCCGTCTTTTTCAAATCATCAGTCCACCTGGTCGGGGGGCAGCCTATACTCCTTTTGCCCGGACATGGTCTCCATTTGAGGACTCTTCTGATCATTTGCTACTTCGTATATTAAATCATCTGAATCCAGCGGTCACCTGCCGTCTTCTTCAAATCATTAGTCCACCTGGTCAGGGGCGGCGTATACTCCTTTTGCTCAGACATAGTCTCCATTTAAGGACTCTTCTGATCATTTGCTACTTCGTATATAAAAGTATTAAGTAAAAAATGTTCCATAGTTACTACTAAGTAAATAAAAATGTGGTTAAAATTAACTAATCAATTCAAAAGATTTGTAATTATACCTTTGATATTACACCTCACTCATTAAAGCAATTGAAATACAACCAACGATTACACATAGAAGAATGAAAACAATATTGTTGCTTCATCAAATTTATTTCCCACATTTAGCACGCACGGTCGAAATAACACCCATACATATTACCGAATAGACTCCTAATATTTTTGATTAAACACCATACAATTAAGGCTTACGTGGTGTCCTCAAAATTAATTCTATTCCATTTGATTCACATTTAAGAGTATCTGAGGCATCAAAGAAAATTTACCATAACAAATAGCAAGAAAGCGCAGAATAAGAATTTACAAAAAAAGATTCTTCATCCCCCTCTCACCCTCCATATCCAGAAAATGGCTAAACTGATTTTGATAAAGATGATTAAGATATATCGCTAAATTAATGCCCTTTAATAACAAAAATACCGCATTCAAATCGGTTCACCCATATAAAACATACATTACATATAAAACATACTGTTTTGTATGAGTATAAAATTATTTAAACCTAAAGTCTCTTTGCTAAAGGGGGTTAAAATAAGAAAAACAAGACTTTATCCTGATTTTATTTATTTTGTTGTATGTATATGTATTTAATTAAGAACTGAAAATAAAATGTATCGCTAAATTTGCTGTTATTGTCTCATCCGCCATTCCGTGGTATTTATATAATTGTATCAGTGATTTAAAACTTGTAAAAAATGTAACATACAATGTCTATTTAATTAGTTCGTCAGCGACAACGCCCTTATGAAACAAGGTGACAATTGCCTCATGTGTAAACCATTGCACGATGAGCCGTCGCACCCATCAAATTTACTGTCGACAGGCGTATCTTAAAGGTCATTCCTAATTGGCTATCAGTCAACCTGGTGCTAAGGAAAAAATACACTATACTATAGCTGTTGAATAACTAATTTCCATTCGTTTATGAGCCTTATGCGTATGAAATAAGCTTTACGTGATAGTTTTGTAGTGGCGTGTATAAAACCAATTTTATTATGCAGCTCTTAACGTTCGTGTTGTTCAATTATATGCCTAATGTCAACGCAATAAGGTTTAATTACATAAATTTGAGTCGGTCTTTAAGTTGGTTACCAAGGTTACTTAATTCGCATGGGAATTTGGGTTCGATACATGTTTCGGATTTTTGCGGTCACACTGGTTTGTTGTGCAAGTGTTTGAACAGAGGACGAATTTTGCCTCCGTCCCACTGAAGTGTACTCGGCCGGGTAAACACGACAAATTAAATTGCGGTTTTGGAGGTCAAAAATCTGGCGGTTACCGAAATAAATTTCGAATAAATAAGTACGTCTACAATTAGTTGCGTAGTATCAAAGCTTTTGGATTTTATAATTATAAAACTTTTCTACTTACTTCGGTTATACTTAAAACAAACATAATATTATGACAGCATGTCTATGAATGTACGTTTTGTGAAATATGTTCTACGGTACCTTTAAGTGTAAAATTATACTCATGGCCATTAGTTGGGGATCAAAAGAGCTGCTGCCCAAGTACAATCTGATATCTAGTAGCCAAATTATTGGTTCAATCTAACCGTCAGCCCTTTGAGGGCCACTGCTAGACATAGGCCTCCTATTTTCCAGATGTTACCGCGCCGTATACGCATGTTTTTGACCGTGGTAGTTGCATGGATGTTTTAAAAGGTGGTAGAAATCTTAGTGGTTAGATCCTAGAAGTACCACTGCCACACCTATTTCTGTCTAGCAGCAGTGTTATTTATTTGATTTGCCAACGCAAGATACAGCGCCACAAGCTTCAAATTAACGGTAAGGAAGATGTACTTCTCAGACGTAACAACGCGTAGAGATCATAGTGTTAAATATTATATTTACTAACTAATAAAATAATTAGACTTTCTACTGATAAATGTAGATTTTAGAAGTAAATTATCATTTTCCTTCTTCTTATAAAAACATTACTTTATTAAGTAAATCCATGAAAGAAACTTACATAAACTCATTTATAGAATGAAAAGGTCAGCTTTGTAACGATGAAATCGATCTCCTAATCAATATCATGCATGCATACCCAGACATAGTCTAGACTAGAATAGACATCTAGACACATTTAGTAAACACCTGCACGGTCCACTCAAGCATTAATGCGCTCGTACCATAAAAACGATAGATCAAAGACTTGTTTATTTGTTTACTCTGCTTCATAATGGGCCAGAAGATTCAACTTCAAGCTCCAAATGAAAATATGTCTTATGGCTATCATAAAGGAGGCATTCAGATTAAAAATCCCATGAATTACCAAGATGAAGGTAAGAATAAAGCGTGCTCTTTATTAAAACAAGTGGAAGTTTCTTAATTGAATCGTAATTAATTTTTCCGACTGCGAAGAAAATTACGCTCTTTGTAAGGAAATAAATATGGGGGAAGTTTTGTTAATTTTCTCTGTCTTGGATGCGCTCGTTATATGAGAGTTTAAAATATGTGGTTACGTTGAAATTTTGATATAAATGGGGTCGATTGTCAGACATTCAGATATAGTATCCATAATATATATAAATATATAAAATAATGTTAGGCAACGAAGTCTAACAATATTTTAGTAAAATTTAAAGAAAATTAATTGTATGTTATTGAAGTTAGTAAATCGAGTATAGAGATAATAATTGTATTTGAAATATATTACTAAAATTATGATGTATTTTTCCCGTTAAGCTCAGTAACCCACCTGATGGTAAGTGGTTACTGCCGTCCATGGACATTTGTAAGCAACTTCGTATAGAACAGGGGTTTCATGTGAAGTTGATCACAGATGCGTTGCTACTCCCGAGGACTGAGCCGGCAACCACACCCTTCCACCGGAATGCAAGAACTGCTTCACGCTAGAAATATCTCTCCCTTCCAATGCTCTTCAAATAATAACAAAACTACATGTCAGATATTGCTTAAATTTAACACACATATGGTTTCTAATCTGAATTGACACATGGGATTACCATGGGAGCCACGGGAATAAGCTCGTTCTAATAAAAAATAAGTATTTCACAAGAAGAAATATAAAAAGACTAGCTGTGCCACGCAGTTTCGCCCGTGTTTATTAGAGAACAATCTATTAAACACATACAAACATAGCGTGATGTTGTATAGCTTAAAGCCTTCCACGATAAATTTACTATTCAACACAAATATATTTTTCCAATTTCAACCAGTAGTTCCTGAGATTAGCGCGTTGAACCAAACAAACTCTACTGCTTTATAATATTAGTATAGATTCTGCCGATTTATATCTTCGTACCAATAGATGGCGTTAATAGTCAAAATCAATTGGAAGTTGTAATAAAGTATAAACTTTGCCTCCTGTATTTGGCGTCGCGTAAATAACATCTAGTAAAATTTCCTTTAAGCCTATCCGCGGAAAACTCCCAAGTACCAATTATCTTCGTTTATAACAGCTTCTGAGAATTGCGATGTTGTTCTCTAAGGTTTTCTCGTAACGGAACAATAGAACACTTGTTGTGCGAAGCAACGAAAGCTGAGTTCACACTTTGTTCGTGTTTTTGTGACGAATTCGGAAATAAAATAGTACTTTTCTCAGATGTAACAAACTCATTTAGATTTTTTTAACGTTGCGGAAAATTAAAACGTAAGTATATTCGTTTACCATTTTATATAATCGGCTTCGTTTAAATTACTTTGCCAGGTGGTAGAAGCAATGTAGTTCGACCGGAGAAGTATCACCGCCACACCTATTTCTAGCGTGAAGCAGTTCTTGAGGCGACCATCTCAGTCCTCGGGAGTAGCAACGCATCTGTGGTCGACTTCAGATAGAACCCTTGTTCTATATGAAGTTGCTTACA